>JAZAVJ010000223.1:0-77905 GCA_037954315.1 Neonectria punicea | reverse complement strand
ACCATTATAAAGCTAATTTCTCGCTCTATCCAATGGTATCACCTCTTTTCCAACAAGAGTTCATATACCCTCTCGAATCTCCTTAGGAAGCTTGGATCTACCCTACTATCCTAGTAACCTATCCAATCACCTATCGATTTCCTATTAAGGAAGCCCTGCGTTACCTAACAATATACTAAACCTAACTTACTTTTCCCCTTATATAGAGGTAGTAAAGGGTTTTTATTCTTGTAAGGGTTCGTGTAACTAGGGTGTAACATAAGGTGATAAAAGGTAGTATTTAGTATCTTGTAAAGCTTCCACTTAGCGAGCTCTCCGAACGCTCGCTGAGTTGGGGCTTAAAAGGGGCAAGAAGCCCCACTATTTAAGCGAGTCCCGTTTAGGACTAGGGTTAGGACTCCGCGCATAGCTAGGCCGTTATAACTCTATAATATAGCTTATTATAATTATTTAATAATTTAAATAGAATAGTTAAGAAGTTAATTATATTACTAACTAAAAAGCTCTATACTCTAAAGTTCTATAAGTTATTACTTACTATATAAAACTCACGAAAAATTGTAGGGTAGCATGCTAACAGTGAAGACCCCTCCCCTTACCGCCCCTGCACGGTACCCCAGACCGCAGCCCGAGCGATATCAGGGAGTTGGGAAGGTAGATGCGCTCAAAGGCTCGGCGAGTTTTACGCCGAATCTTCGGGGGCCGAACTTCGGGCACTTTTTACAAAGGCAGAAGGAAGGGCCTCGACTTTATGTCGGGAGAGACTGCTGACACGGGCGGGATTTCGGGGTATGGCAGAGCGTCTAAAGATTGCTGCGGACATGTGTGTCCGGATATCAAGGTATCGGTCCGAGCCGATTCGGATAGGAACCGATAACTAGTTTAGATGGTTATGAATCCTCGTCTCTATTTACCCGAGATAGAAAAGCGGAGCAGATTCTAGTAGACTTACACGAGCAAACATGTTGAGGTTGAGTGAGGCATAGAACAAAGCAATCCACAGTATTAAGGCACGCATAGAAGACTAAGCTTAAACAGACACAGCGATGATTTCCGTCTATTTCGTATAAGTCCGCCCCTTATCACAGGAGCAGGACTATGTCTACAGTAGATAGTGTCAGGAAAAGAAACACGTACATAAGGCAGCGAGCGCTTCCCGTCAAAGAGAAACCCAAGTAATCCAAGAAATAGAAAAAAGCAATGGGTATGACCCTTTCAGCGGATGTCTTTCACCGCTTCCCGTGAACGCCTCCTAATGCTTAGCAGTAACCTTGTCGCCAGTGAGCTTCTCGACATAAGCCTTGGCGCTGTGTTGGAAATTTGGTTAGCGCGATGTTCCGATAGATAGGGAGGTGTAGAGCCCAGGGAAGACTCACATGTCACCGAACGCCACCATGCAAACCGTCTGCCAAATACCCAAACCGATACGGGGACTAATACCACGGTAAAGACCCTTGATGCCGTTGGACTCGTAAATGTACTTGAAAGTGTTGCCAACCGTCATCTTCTTGGGGCGGTTGGGGTCCTCCTTCTTGCTCTGCATCTCGACACGGATGACCTCGATGGGCTGGTTCCAGGCACTGAGACCACCACCGAGACCACTGGCGAGAATCTTCTCCCAGACAGCGAGCTTCTCTCCGTCCTTCTTGCCGGTGGCTGTGCGGATCCAGCCCTCAGCGAGACGGCTGAGACCGAATCGGCTACCCCAGTTGGTCATCTGGCGGATGGCGACGGCGTTGACACCCTTGTTGATGCCACGGATGCCCTCGGCGCGGTAGATGCCCATGAAGGTCTGGAAGGTAGACGGGGGCTTGACACCAGAGGCAGCCAGCTTGTGCTGGGTGATCTCGACCGTCTTCATGCAGGTGCAGAAGCCCATGGTAGCATAGGCCTGCGCAACACCACCAGTGATGCCACCGATGATGCCACCACCGAACTCGGAGGCGCCGACGTTGCGAGCATAGTATTCGGCCTCGGTAGCGACGAAGAGAAGGACGGCGCCCTTGGTGGAGGCTTCAATCCAGGCCCAAGGAATGAGACCCTGGTAGACTGTGGGGAGAAAAAAGGACCAAGGTCAGCGAATGCGATGGGATTGAGAGAATTCGGCGGGTTTGGAGAGTCGGGGAAGATCGGGTTGAGATCGGGACGGGATCTGAGAGGTCGTGCAGATGCAGATTGGGAGGCTTTTGTTACTCACAGCCAAGAGGACCACCTCGAGCCCACACGCGTCCCAAAGATGTGCTGAAGCCGTCACCGCGGTTGGCGGCCATGGTGGTCTTGACGACCTCGAGGGGTTGGCCCAGGGTGGTGACCTCGAACAGGTTGAGGCCAGCGCCGAGGAGCAAGTTGGAGAACTTGACGGGCTTCTTCTCCAGCTTCTTGTCCCCCGTGAGGGACGCGGAGGCGGTGGTGGCAGCCATTACTTTGGGATGTCGTGAGAATAAGGGGCCCTGACCAAGGGAAGAGGGAGCTTCGTCGCAAAGTGGGAGGGGAAGTGTGTGAGAGGGAAAAGGGACTGGAGGGTGCAGCAAGCAGGTTGCAGCAGCAGGAGCGATTTCAGGGAAAAAAGCGTGGGGGAGACTCGGAGGCAGGAAGCTGCTGAGTCAGACTTGGATCGGGCTGCGAAGGGACTGGGACTCGGGGGAGTATTGATGGGGGACGGAGGGTTTTAGCGGAGGGAAAGCCGAGGTTGAGAGGGAAACGGAGGAGAGAGAGAGTAGCTCTGGCACGGAGTAGTCCGGTGGTTAGCACGTGTTTATTTCTAACCGCCGGATGCTTTGGTTTGGTTTGCTTTTGCCTGGCCTTGTATTCGTAATTTGAGGCCTTCAGGGATTTGGGGAGGACAGACAGGGCAGGGAGGGCGAAGGAGGGAATGTGTGGCTTAGAGTCGTGCGTGCAATAGGAAGGGAGAGCGATGGGACGCCTCAAACTTACAGTTGATGTGCTGTACGCGTCTATCTACGTATCTTGAGATGAGTAAAGAAAGAGGAAGGGAACAGAACACAGGCGAGACGCGGATGACAGATTGCTATTAAATGCTCACGAAAGAACCCCCAACGAAGCATTTCCCTAAGTATCTAATCCAAGGGACCTCTTCCTCCCGCTCCTCGACCTTTCACCGACTGGCTGCGCCCCTGGCCTCCGCCATCTGCGTATGCTATGCCACGACAAGCCGAGCCGGAGACCAAGCAAGCAAGCAAGTCAGATAAGATCCCATGTGAGAATCCGGGGAGGGGCCGAGAGCAGACGGAACAGCATTCCGTGTGAGATTTGGTTGGGTGGGATTGGCCGCCCGGCTCGAGCTGTGTCGGGCGCCGTAAGAGCAAGCCCGTGAGAAGGAGGGGAAGCTCCTTGCTTGGCCTGCCGACGGGAGCTGGGCTGGCAGCTGGTCAACCGAAAAAGAAAAAAAAGCCAAAAAGCCAACAGTGGGGGCAAACCAAACAGGGCAGCCAACCAGCCAACAAATTGCGACCTAGGAACCCTCCCCAACTCCCGCCCATTCCCCGATTTACGACCTGCTAAAGCGGGCACGGGCCATCTTCTCCTCGGACATCAAAGTCCAGCCCGCTTCGCACTTCTACCTACCAATCTACTTCGTAAAGTAGGACACATACGCAGCAGCAGCTCACCTCCCTCCCTACATGTATGCTACTGTACGAGATAATGCATCATACAAAGTGCACTGCATTGCATCTGCTGTGCTGCCCTGCGCTGACCAGACCACTGCCTCCGATGAATCTACCTGATATCCGTCCCCATTACGTAGTGCACGCACTCTGCACCTTCACTGCACCTCTCCAATTACTCGACCTGGTCGAAAAAAGCCTGCCGCATCCCAGACACCCCCCGTCCTCCCCGCCTGCAGCCACTCACAGCCCGCATCCCGCCCCCCGTGGCGCCCTGTTGGCAAATTAGGGCCGCCCTTTTTACTGAGTGAGATGCTCTCAACAGCCCTGCCCAGCGCCTGCTGCTCTGAGGCTCTCGTGGAATGAAACTCCCCAACTCCCGTTCCCAACACCGAATGTTGAGCCCCCCTGAAAGGCTGGGAATGCTGAGTTCTCCCCGAAGAAGCTCAAGCTCCCCCGGTCGCGGCAGCCGGGACGGAGCTTCCTTGTGGCGCCAGCTGATAGAGCTGGTACCTACGTAAGGTAGCTTTGGCGGTCGGGACCTAGGCGCACTCGGGGGCTTGGGCCATGTTTATTTCTTGGGGTCAACGCACCGGGGAGTTTAGGAAAAAGAAAATATTATGTCAGATTGGCGCTGACGCAACCCGACATCGCAAAGCTGACTTCGCAACCAAATTCAACATCAACAATCCCCTGAAGCATAAATAAGTCGATGTAAACGTCGAGAATAAACCCAACGTAATTATCCAAAGTACACATCAAATTCATCACAGCCATCATCACAATTGCGCGCGCTCTTAGATAAGTTGTAAAAAATCATTCAGGCCCGCTTCGCGACGACCTGTGTGGCTCATTACCAAACGAAAACAGTCCCGTTGTATTGTACAAGTGCCTCTGAGGTCGGCAGATCCTTGTTGTCCACTCGCCTGGCTTTCCTCCTCGTATTGAACAGCTCGCCATCCTCGTTCCTCTCTCTTCCGGGATCTTTGCCGGTATCCTTTCTTATTCCTCCACTGGCTCGTCACCCATTTTACAGCTTCTTGGCGATCTCGACCCACTTCTCGGTAGAGAAGGACTTGGGGCGCTCGATGGGAGCACCGAAAGCACGGTCGATGATGAGCTGAGGAAGCACACCGATGGCTCGCGACACACCGAAGAGGACGGTGTAGTAGCTGGCCTCCTTCAGGCCGTAGTACTGGAGGAGGACACCGGAGTGGGCATCGACGTTGGGGTAGGGGTTCTTGGTCTTGCCGTGCTCGGTCAGGACACCGGGGGCAATCTTGTAGACCTGGCTGACGAGCTGGAACATAGGGTCGTTGGGCATGTTGGCTATATCAATGTTAGCATTGTAAAAAGGAAAGAAAAACCAGGTTGTACGAGTTCACGTACCTTGAGCAAAAGTGCGCTGAGCAGTGTAACGGGGGTCAGTCTTGCGAAGGACGGCGTGGCCGTAGCCGGGGACGACACGGCCAGCGTTGAGCGTCGACCAGAGGTAGTCGGTGACGGCCTTGTCGCTGAGGTCATCGCCAACAGACTTCTTCATCTCGGTGAGCCAGTTGAGCACCTCCTGGTTGGCCAGGCCGTGCAGGGGACCGGCCAGACCGTTGAGGCCGGCAGCCAGGGACAGGAAGGGGGAGCTGAGCGCGCTGCCGACCAGGTGGGTGGTGTGGGCGCTGACGTTGCCACCCTCGTGGTCAGTGTGGATAGTCAGGTAGAGACGCATAAGCTCAACAAAGTCGGCGTTGTCGCCAAAGCCAAGCTGGTTGGCAAAGTTGAAGGAGTAATCCTTGTCCTTCTGGATGGGAGCAACCTTGCCGCCCTTGAAGACGTTCTGGTAGATGCGCGAAGCGATGTTGGGGAGCTTGGCGATGAGGTCCATGGAGTCCTCATAGGTGTATCCCCAGTACTCCTTCTTGTTGATGCCCTTGGCGTAGGCCTTGGCGAAGCTCGAGGTGTGCTCGAGGGCAGTGACGGCCAGCGAGAACTGGGCCATGGGGTGGAGGTCGGTCGGGCAGTGGTCGATGAGCTCCTCGACGAACTTGGGGAGATCGGATCGGGCAGCCCACTCGGCGGAGAGGTCGCGGACCTGCTGCTCGGTGGGAACCTCGCCAGTCAGGAGAAGCCAGAAGAGACCTGGGAGAGCGGGGGTTAGCACATGCTATGCCACCAAGTAGCGCGCACACGGACGTGCGCCCAATGCGCGCGGGGTCGCGAATCTTCAAATGGTGTCCGACTTACCCTCGGGAAGAGGCTCCTTGCCGCCGGGCGCCTTGGGGAGAAGCTCCTGGCACTCGGGGATGGTCTTGCCACGGAATCGGATACCCTCCTCGGAGTCGAGGACGGAACCTTCCCAGACCAGGCACTTGATGCCACGAGCGCCGCCATAGACCTGGTCAAGAGTAACCTTGTCGATGACCTTGGAACCGTGCTCCCTGCCATTGTATGTCAGTATATATGTCACAGGTGCAACAAGCTGTCAATATCAGTGGCCATTGCCCGCAACACGGCCACAGAGAGTCGGCGGATGGTCACCGAGGGGGAGGGCAACTGACTTGCGCAGAGCCTTGACCTGCTCAATCTTCTCGGGCAGCAGCTCGGCAAATCGCTCCTTGAGGGTCTGCAACGAGTGTCAGTGATGCTGTGCCATAGCCGAGGAATTGGGCTCGCCCCGAAGCTCCCGCACATACCTGGGTCTTGGCCGAGTAGCATCGGACCGCGTTGAAGGCGGAGCCGTTGACGGACGACGAGCGGAGGGTAGCCCGCAGGGCAGCGTTGCTGAGACGGGTGACGGAGGCCATTGTGAACTGAGGGATGATGGACGAGGGACGAAGCGGTGCTAGAGGAAGAAAGAACAGATTGGCGGAGGAGCCGGAGAGAGATGAGAGGATAGAAAAGAGGAAGAGTCCAAGTAAAAAAGGCGCAGGTAGGAAAAAATAGGCCGGCCGTGACCTGGACCTCGGGGACGGGGACGGAGACGGGGGCGTGTGGGACAGTGGAGCTGGGGGAGGCAGTGGCCAGCAGCGCAGCTTCCGTTACGTCGTTCTTAGCAGCCCCGAGCGCCAAGTTACGGGGCGCATGTGCAGGGGGTTGCATTTTGCAGGGCTTTTACAGGGGACTGTGCGTGGCTTCTGGGGACCTGGGGGGGGCATGGAGGGCTGGGAGTCTGGTTCTGGGGGGGCGATGTCGCTGGTAACCTGTGAGGGATTGCGGTACCACCCCCAACCTGCAAGTGCAAGCCCCAAAAAACTCCCATCCGTCACCCATGTCAACCCCCGAAACCGCCTCCAATTCGACGTCGCTCTCAGTGGCTCTCTCACAGCGTCACAGCCAACTTTGTCTTGGCCCGCCCCCCCCAACAACAACTGCCAGCCTGGTGTGTCTGGGGTTTGTTGGCCCCCGGGGGAAGAGGGAAAAGGAAGGAAGGCAGGAGGGAGGGCTTGCAGCTAGTGAAGGAGGAGTTCGTGCCGCCACGGCGCAGCCATTCATGTGAGCGTGTGAGCGCTTCACCGACCAACACGGGCGAGCGCTTTCATGTGAATAGAGGCAAGAGGCACACAGCACCTTTTGGGGTCGGCAAGCAGGATCTGGACGGATGGGAGGGTCGGAAATAGAGAGTGTTCGTTCCGTCGTTATTCTCTCACTCGCACAGAAAAGGGAACCTGGGAGTGACATCCACCATCCATCCCGCCCATCGTCTTTCTCTCTTCCCCCCCCCTCCATCCATCCTCCACCATTCCCGTTGCTGGGCCCAGCTCCGGGCCTTGCGCGACCTACGCCACCAAGCCAATTGCACGGTGCACTTGCACGGCACTGGGCTGTAGCTAGCTGCATTCGCTGCATTGCTCGACGAATGCTGTCCTAGTTGCCCGGGGTGCGAATGTGAACATGAATTTGAGATGAAGCGATGTGTCGTGTCCAGAGACGCCTCCCATCCACGGCAACTGCCCCTGACGCTGTCTTACAGCCCTGGCAGTCATGGACGGGTACAGATTTGTCTGTCCGGGCTGCAATCCACTGCAAAGCGCTGCTTTTGGAGCCCAGATACCACCGAACCTCCCGAACTGTGGAGGTGCGGCGCCCCCGTTTTGCTCGGAGGACCTCGGCCTCACGCTGAGGTGCCATTCTGGGTGTGTATCCTTGACGTCAGATGGGTTCCTGCTAACGTAGGATTAGTGCCCCCCATGCCTCCTGGATCTGGCCTGCCTCTTCTTGCTCTAGCTCCAGCAGAGAATCTCTGTCCAAGGGTGGTCCCCAAGACGTGCTCCAGAAGCCCACAGGTGGGCGCCCGGATCTCCCGTGCCCATTGCCGCCACCGGCCCTCCAACTTGTTTGCGGCGCGTGCTGGCCGCTGGGACTGCCGAAGCCCCCTCCACCCGGCGCCAACTTTGTGAGTATTGCTACTAGTACTAGGGGACCAACAACTTTCGCTACGTGCACCAACAAGTACATCAATAATGATACTAGATTAATTCATCACAACCATAACCTACTCTAATAAAATCTTTTAAAATATATTCTGTATGTTAATCTTAATCTTAACCCTAATACTATCCCTAACTCTACCCTAACTAATCATAACCAACCCTAACCTCTATCCTTAACCTGTGTGTTGGAAGTATTTCTTTGCGAGTGTCGTCCTGTGAGGAGCCGTGAGGAGAAAGTGGCCCCTCCCCTCACCCCTCCTCTCCGAATATCCCACCAGCCAGCAACTTATTCGTACGCGGATACGGAATACTCACAAGTACCCGACAAGTCTTCCCCCAACCCGGACTGTAAGTAGGGCAATTATTTTCTAGAGCCTCCGATCACCCGACCAGCTCGGCTTGGGTAAAAGCTGTCGGCTATTCCTACCTGCGTGCCCCAATGACGATGCCTTCCATAAAACTCCAGGGTAGCTTGTTAGGCATTTTCGCCATGACTAAGGAACCAAAAATTCGCTTACAGTATTGCCCTCTCGGGTCTTGACCCCTTGGCAAGCCCAACATTATTAATACCGCCACGTTGTCAGCTGTACGTTTCACGGTTCACTTTGTGGTCCTGGTCATCCTGGTCTTGATTTGCCCTTGACCGACGGCCGATGACGGGGCATATCAAACCTGGGCACTTGATCGGATATAGACTGGAAGCCGGAATAACCTGCCTTTTTTTATTTTTACGAATAGTTGATTGCTCGGATCATGTCTTTAGAACTTATCTACCTAACTTAATCAGTACGGATACGGGAAAACAGTTGGCTAATCGCGGTTGATTAACTGGCTGAGACCAGCATGGGAAACGACTCTAAGTGGTGAATCACGTGATTTAGCACCTGATTCACGAAGCAAAGATTTTCGCAGCTCCGTTCGAGGCCGGATAAGCGCCGGTACAAAAACAGGCTCCCTCAAGTCGCGTTTCGCCTTTCGAGTCCCTGCCCTGTGACCCATAAACCAGCCCCACTAGGCACCCTTCTTGCCTCGCTCTTTTTCCTCCCTTCACATCACTCCATCGTCACCCAACGACGACCATCACGCCCATCGCCATCGCGCCCATCCAGACGACTCGGGCTGATACTTTCCCTTCAGCCATATTGTACTCTTCCCGACACCCACGTAGTGTCGACGACAGCCGCTTTAGACGGATCGGTTTGGCGCCTTTGCCGCAGCTGTTACCAGCCTCTCGTGACGTGGTCGAACATCTGAGAGTCCCGACACCACAGTAGAAGGAAGAGCGTTTCTGGCACAAGTCGTACCATACCGCACCGTACTCCTGAAGCCTGCCTTCTTTGTATCCGCGACCTAGCGCCTCGGAGTTTTCTCTCGTATACACCTTCGTCAGTCGCGACTGCGTAATCAGGCCCACGGCCTTCGTACCTGGCAAACGCGGCGAAAACCCGCACCTGGAGAATTTTCTGTTTTCCTTCTCTCATCTCGCGTGCTTCAGACCTCCCGACACACGTCTGTCATTTTCCCGATCGCGTCCGTACCGAGACGTCGTCTTTTCCTGGACTGCTTTTCGCGGCATCCCGTGTAGTCCGTGGATTTTCTTAAACCCGGCACCATGGCTTCCGCAGTAGCAGACCTAGAGACTGGCCTCCAGGCCATGCTGAACTTGAAGCCCCCAGGAGTTTCCGGATCCCGCATCACCAGCTTGACATCGCTCTGTGTTTCCAACATTCAGGTATGGCGTCCTTGAAGAACGTTCGGTTGTCTCATTCTCCCCGTCAGCTGCTAACCTAGCATCCCCAGTCCGAGTCCGTCCTCATCCAGAAGATCTACACACATTTCAAAAAGGCACCAGGGACTCACAAGTTGGGAGTACTCTACGTCGTAGACTCTGTAACCCGAAAATGGTTGGAGCAGGCAAAGGTCCAGGCACAGGCAATAAACAGCTCTGCCCAGGATGGAACCTACGCTGCTGGCGTCCACAGAGTGACGGAACTCATGCCTGTTTTGATGAATGACATCCTGCAAACTGCCCCAGAGGAGCAAAAGGTACGCATATTTGTACTCGCAATATTTCCCTTGTGTAGCTGTTTCCATGTGCCGTGTGCCATGGCGCCTCACAGAAGCTGGTCGGCGCCCTTGCCCGCCATGACCCATGAACCTACTCTTCGTTGTCGCCTCGTATCGTTTGGACTGTAACTCACACAATACCCCATGTGCAGGAAAAGATTAAGAAGCTTCTTGATATCTGGGAGAAAGGTCAGACTTTCCCCACGTCTATGCTCGAGTCCTTTAAGGAGAAGCTCAGCGCCCCGCCACCACCAAGTATGTCATCCTCGGACCACCCCTCTGCAGGTTGGGACCACGTTCTCAGCCTTAGCCTCGAGGAAACACCAATGTTCTAACCAGCATACTCTTGTAGCAGCGTCCACAACGCCTCCTGGTAGCCCTCCGCCGAACCTGATGGCGTCGCTCCAGGGCAAGCCCGCCGCTGCACTAGCCGGCCTGATGCCAACCAACGGCTCCTCCATCCTCGAGGCGCTTGCCAACATTGCGCGACAAAACACCAACGTACCACCACCGACTACCTCAGTCCTCCCGGCCCCAACTGCGTCGTATAGCCTGCCTGCCACGGGACTGCCGAAGCCAGTGTCGTCGGCTCTGCCACAGGTCCACATGCCCGTATCATACCCCTCGAACTCGCAGCCTGTAAACGTGCCGTCTCTGCCCTATGGCCTGCCTCAGATGCCGGGCCAGAATGCTCTTCCAGGTGCTATTCCGAACAATCCGAGTAATCAAGCCAACCCATTCCCCGTCGCTCTTCCTGGCGCCGGGGCACCTGGACAAGGGCTAGATCCGAACGTCCAGCAGCAGATTCTGTTGATCAAGGCACTTGCCGACCAGGGTGTTCCATTTGACAAAATCCCGGCCCTGATCCAGGGCATGGGTAATGGAGGAGCCGGGGCTGCTGCGGTCCCTCAACCTCCCGTCCCAGCGCCGCAGAATCCATATGCGGCCGGTCAACCGACATGGGGAGGACCGATGATGCAGCCAGATGAATCACGTGACAGGGATTACCAGGACCGTGTAAGAACTCCTCCAAGATATCATGGCCGATCACGATCAAGGTCCCCTGATCGTGGCTGGGGAGCCCGTGGCTCGCCCCGAAATGGACGTGACCGCATGGATCATGGCCGTAACTCGCCGAATCGCGGTCGCCATGATGACCGACGTGGCGGTGACTATCGCCAGCGTAGCCCCCCCGGACGCCGTGGCCGGAGCCCCAGCCCAGCCCAGGATCTTCCCCAGGGTGACAGATGGATCGAGATTGATCCCAACATGCCGGCAGGTCATATCAAGGTCCTGAGCCGAACCCTCTTCGTGGGAGGCGTAACGTGAGTACACAACTAGCCTCGTCTCCAGCGGTGTCTCCAACCGTGACCCCAATTCGCCATGCCGATCCATGCTAACCCTAATCCAGTTGCTCCGAGAATGAACTGCGCAACATCTTCAGCCGCTTTGGTACTGTCCAGACCTGCATCGTCAACAAGGACAAGCGACATGCCTTTGTCAAGATGCTCACTCGAAAGGATGCCGTCACCGCCAAGGACGGCACCGAGGACACTCGAAACCTAGAAGTGCCCCTTCGTGTAAGTCTACCTCACTTCTCCCCTCTCTCTTGAGATATTCAAGCTAACGGTCGACAAAGACTCGCTGGGGTGTTGGCTTCGGTCCCAGAGACTGCAGCGACTATTCAACCGGCGTCAGCGTCATCCCTATTCACAAGCTCACGGAAGCCGACCGCAAGTGGATGCTGACTGCTCCATTCGGCGGTAGTGGTGGTCGTTCCATCGAGTCCGGCATGTGTGTCGAAGAGCCCGACATCGAGATTGGTGCTGGAGTTTCCTCCAAAGCCATAAGCCGACGCATGCAAACCGACAAGGGTGGCTCCAACGGACCCAAGTCAACCCGCAACCGTGATGATGAGCCTGTACGCTGGCGACGAGGCGGCCGGGAGGGCAGCAACGGAAGTAATCACAACAGCAGCGGTGGCAATCACCGCCGGGGCGACGACCACCGTGACGAACGTCGCGACGACATCAAGATGGGCGGCATCCCACAGAACCTGATGGGCGGATTCCCCTTCGGCATCGGCACCCTGCCCAACGGCATGCCCAACTTCCCCGCTGGCTTTTCGTTCCCCGATCCGACTCCCAAGTGAGCGATGGACAGACTAGCGAGACGCAGCTGATGATACCCGAACGGAACGAAACGGATACGGTGACCTTTGATGTCTTTTTCTTTCTTCTCTTTTCGTTTGCTTTCATCGAAGGGCGTTGGCGGCATGATTTCTTCTCGAATTCTCATGCAGCAAAAGTTCAGGGGGCCTCGGATCTTGCGGATTATGGCCAATGAGGCGTTCGGACCTCGTTACAGACCCTCGGAGGGAGGAATCTACCATGAATTGAGGTAGGACGACAACGAGGGAGGGGATTGTTAGAGTTGTATGAGATGATGTTATTAGTATAGTAGTATTGGCTACTTCCTAACAGAAAACAAATTATTACATGCTATGTGGGATCATTTACACCGTGACTTTGTCTTGTAGCTAGTTAATGTTGAGTGAGATTGATGTGCTTTTGAATCGCGAGAGACAGTAGGAATACACTTCAACATAGACTATGATGGATGTTCGTATCGTTTGTTGCAGCAACAGATACGTTTCTAAGTTGAGTCCGTTCAATACCTTACTTCCTGGTCAGATGAACAAGCACGCAGGAAGGCAAATAACGACGGCTCAGCACTGCAACTGTCGTAAGAAAGGATCGTCTCGCCAAAGTAACTAGAGAGTTCAACGGCACTCGACGATACTAGAGAGCGATTTCTCTCATAATACAACTCCGCCGGTGAAGTATCACAATCACAAGACAGAGCTCGTCTCATCTCCGTGTCAACCCAACGGCTGAAAACGATCATCCCATCTTCCCACTCCACTCTACAAGCAAGACAACGAGAAGAGCAAAAAAAGAAACCCCAGGAAACGACGCGAGATATTGGCTGTTCGCGCATGCGACCTTCTTCCAAGACGAAACAAACCCGCAGGCTCTCTCACACGCGCAATGCAACAACCCCCGGAGCCGGCCGACTCGCACCATGCACACAGCAAGCAAAACAAAACAAAACAGAACGCCAATTTCCCGTTGCGTCGGGTCTAGCACGCGCGAGGGAGCGAAAATCACGGCGCGGACCTCAGCGTCGAGGGCGTGGGAAAGTGGACTGATGGGGTTCTGTCTGGGTCTGGACGACAACAGTTGGCCGCGAAGGCGCAGGGCGGACGAAACGCAGATGCAAGAGAATGGACCCAATGCCTCTAGTGTATGTAATATGTATGCCTTCTAATAGTCTATGTATATACAATGTCTACAGAGTATGTGTGAGTGCTATAACTACAAGTGTGAGTGAATATCAGTGTCAGTGTTAGTGTGTGGGCTGGGACAACCTGGCGAACGAGAATCGTCGGAATCCTGTTGGACCCGACGAGGTTTTTTTTGCTTCTTACTTCTCCCTCGCCCGCCCTTCTTTTCTCTGCCATACAAGCACGGAATGCAAAGGCCGCACGGCGAACGGGATTGGACGGACCTAGGGGCGTGTCAGGATGGACAAGTGGATGAATATGTGGATGGCTCGACGCAGAAACCCTGCAATGGACAAAACACCCGCAGTAGCAGCAGGCTTCGAAGGGGGAGGGACCACATCGCCAAGGCGCGTGCGACGTGGAGAGAGAGAAAGAGGTCATCTTGGTGCTGACCGTCGGAAGGCTCCGTCTTGGGAGGAAAGTCGGACGTCTTATGTTGCCAAGATGCAAGAGAGACAATTGAGATGATGACGACGGCGGCGACGACGATAAGTTGGTGCAAGTTTCAAGTTGGTATAACGTCCAACAGACGACGAAAAAGACTTAGAGTAAAACATCGGCTTTGTGGAATCTCACAACAAGGTTCTAATTTGCACAGATGGGGCCACAGACGATCAAACGGGTACGAAGTAAAACGAAACAAACGGGAGGAAGCTGGCCGCAACGTTGAATCTGGGGACCGTTACATCGCACGCGGCGACACAAGCACAAGCTTGGAACTCAAGGTATCGCGAGATTGCGACGCCAAGTAACACACGGCGTAACACGCAAATGTGAGAGTTTGCCACGCGAGGACGATGAACCGAAACCATACCCAGATAAGGTGTGGAGAGGACAAGACGAGGCGAAGCAAAGCAAAGTGAAGCAACCAACCAACCAGCAAGGCAAGGTAGGGTAGATCGTGAGGCAATGCGAGACAAGCTGGGGCGCATTGCGTCGTCTTCTACCCACATCCAGCCGCCCCAGCCACCTTTGGCTACGAAGAACCTCTTGTCGGTCTCGTTCGCGATAGACTCATCGGCGGTCAGAAAGGTAGATGATAGAGGCAACACCCTCGATCCCTCACCTAACCCGCGCACGTTACAGGGCGGCAACCCCACAGACAGGCGGCCCGCCGGTCGTCCGGCAAGCTGCACACGACCTCTCATGCAACCGGCTTTGTTGGGGGGTGGAGGGCCGGGGTTCTTCCTCGTGGCACGACGTCGGCAGACTGCATCGACTGAACAGCCATCATGGCTGGCATATCGCTCGCTGCAAGTCGTGAGTTGCGAGGGTTGTGTCTGCGGGTTGTTCACGGCCGAGGCAAAGATGTTTCAACAAACGGTCGTTCCTCGCTTCATGCCTCTTGGCATATCCGGAGCGATGGAAGACGAGATTGGCCATCCACAGTCCCCCATTGGCAATCGCAGTTGCAGTTCCGGTCTGGGCGGTGTGTTGGACCTGCTTGGTATTTTCTCCATGATTCTCCATCTTGGAGCAGGGGATGCCACTGCGGCCAAGACCTGGGGTAGGACAAGAAAGGCGACGAGGGTTGTCGTCGGGCTTGCTGATATGAAGAGCGGCTTGGACTGGGGCGCATTTTCCATACGTAACTGGGGCGTTTATCCCCATCGAAAGTGACTTCCTGACAGTTCGTCCAACGCTGACAACTCAATGCCTGACCCGATTCATGATCATCGTCATGCTCTGCCCTGACCGCTTGGGGCATCTCCCTGCGCCGCAGCGGCTGGACGATGAGTGAGGCCTTTGTGAGCACGTCCCGTACCTAATAATACGTCGCAGGTCGCGGCGGGGAGGCTTTCCCAACCGCCAATCCGATACCCGCCGCCTCCGTTCGTGTTTGTATGAGTGAATTACCTGTCCGGATGCAGGGTCCTCTTACACACTTGGACGCTCCCATGTCCTTGGGCCCAGTTTTCGCACCCGGCAAGGGTCCAAAGCTTTGGACGCCTGGGAGCCTGGCTGCTATCTTGAGCCTGCCAAACCCGCAACGTAACTGACCGCCAAAGGGCCGTCTCTTCAGGCCTGTCGTTGATCCGCGTACCTGCGTGCCAGCGCAGCTCGTACTTCGCTCTTCTGACCTTCCAAGTCCAGGTACGCCGTCGATCACGCCCGGGACGTGGCGCCCGACCACTCGAGTCAGGATTGAGTCTTGGCAGCACAGTACGTAACTTGCGCCTCAGCAATTGATCATGCAAAGTGAAAATCGCTAGTTTCAAAAAACTTAGATGCGCTTGTTGTCAGTAGAGACACTGACAGATACTGATCGACAAAGCCAAAATGAGAGGCAGAGACGACAGAGATTTGGACCAAACGGGAGAGAAGGCGCCCAGCCGAGAACTGCAAGTACTTCGTAAAAAGGAGGCAGTATTCGTAACATCGAGCGAGGTCGAGCGAGGGCCCAGGCCCATTGAACAATCTGGTGCCGATGCCGATACCGATGCCGACTGCACTCGTTTCAGGTACGGACATGTTGTGCCGATGTCACAGCAGCAGCCAGCTTGGTGACTTTGGCCATTTCAACGCCAACCCACTCCGGTTGTGACATCATCCAGACCATGGATGAGAGACGGAAAGGAAGAAAAAAACACAGTGGTTCGGGAGTGACGGCACGGATAGATAGGATGCAACGGGGAGGGAATGGGCAAGTGGGAGAGCCTCATTACCGGCTTGCAGATGGATCACGGAGACCCGACTAAGCGACCAAATACCAGACGATGGGTTTGATTGACAAGTGATAGCGAGTGGGTTGTCATCATAATCGACAAACACGTAAAAGAAAACAAAAGAGGCGCTTGGGACCCGGCCTGGGGCCGGTCTATTGCCTGGGAGATGTGCTGTAATGTCCGAGGAGCGACGCAACGGGGCGCGGGTCCTGAACCGAGGCCTGGACGACGGTGGGAACTTCAAGTTACTGCGAGCGCCAACGCCCAACAGGGACCGGCCAGCGGCGGTAAGTTCGTGAGCTAAGAGAAAAAAAACCGAAACGGGAGTGGACATCAGAAACTGGAGCCTGCATTCCATTTGGCTTGCAAGCTAGAGAGGTAGTGGACGGCGAGACGACGGCCGTCACAGCAAATGGCCAGAGCGTCGGTTCACGCGAGGGATGCTGACGGCTGTGGGCGGTAGAGCTTCGCCGCTTCGATACTGACACCGGGAAAGCAGCAGCAGAAACGTCATAAGCAGCCATGTATAGCTCACGAGCCCCCGGGCCCAAAGTAAACGGCAGTAACAGCAGCAACGATAGGTAGGCTAAGTCCTTCAAGGGGCATCTCCGTGACTCTGCCTGGACTTATCGAGTGAATTATGGACAACGATCTACCCAAGTACCCAAGCAAGAGCCAGAACCCAGAGGGAAGCTTGATGTGAGTGCCGAGGGTGTCGCGTGTGAGCCAAATCGCTCAGATCGGTGCTAGTGGGTGGTTGCCAATCCCTGCAATTCGATTTGCGCCGCATTGTTTGACGTCGCCGCTTGAGGACGTACGAATTGTACTCCCTAGTGTTAGTGCGAACAGAGTACAGATGTCCATTTCAAAAGTCTTGTCCCGATCTTCAGCCACAATTTGAGAACAGCCAATCAGAGAGAGGCTATATACATAAGGTACATTGCGAGTCTTAGCACCCTTATAAGGCTAAGGGAGATAGCGCATGAAACAGCCCCTAGCACGTCGCGATAGACATCCGCAGCCACTGGAAGCCCCTATAAATATAGGGGATATAGAGGAGGTAGCGCGCGGGCCGCCCTGAAGGCTATGTATCCCTAGGTAGCCGACCGGGGTATGAGGGTGTGGCGTCATTAGCTTGGGACAGGACTTTTGAAATGGACGTCTGTATGGATGCATGGATGCCTGGCAAATGCCGCCCCGCTCCCGCTCCCCTCCCTTGATGCCAACAACCCCGGGTCCATCAACAATTCCGTATGCCTTGGCTCTCTCTGGGGAAGAATAGAGGAAGGACACTAAGACTGTTTGCCCTCAATCTGGTCAACAAGGGCGCCAACGTAGGCTTGCAGCACCTCCACTCCAGTCTTGAGATCCTCGTCGGTCTTGCCTGGGGGCACATGCACGAAGGCGACGTTTCGAGGCGCCCCTCTCTTGAAGCCTTCAGCCAACGAGCTGTAGAAGAACCATTCGCAGAGGTTGTGGCCCGCGTCGGTAGATACTCTCATTTTATGGTCCTGCTCCGTCATCCATGTCAGCGGGTGCGGCTTGCTATTAGGGAAAGGGAGTCGGACCGGAAGGCGTTCATGAGCGATCTTGCCAGCGGCGGCAATATCGAGGTCAGGGCGTAGCTCCTCGGGGCACCCGTAGAGGTAGCCTTCGGGTTCGTAATCGGCTGGATTCGGCAGCTTGCCCTGATTGTCGGGGTGAATATAGCCATCCCTCCGTGCCCAGGTCTCGAAGCAGTAGTTGGGCTCCTTGGTGCGCATCCCCATGTGGATCATGAGTCGCACCTCAGTGCCATCGATGGGCTCCCCGACCGGGTCGTACATGGAGAGATTGCCTGCCCACAGGCCGTGGATCAGCTCGCGCGACGGGCCGTACTCGGCTGGTAGGTTGTCGGAGGCTTTGAGGATCTTGATGTCCGGCTTGCCCTCGCGGTAGAAGGAATCGGGCAGCGCATTCTTCAGCACCGCGGCAGAGTTGTAGTCGAATCCAGATTTGTAGAGCTTGACCTAGTGAGTAGGATGCTTCGAAATGGTCAGAGGAGAGACTTACTCCTCCACCTGTGATACCGACCACGAATGGCGGGCTCGACGCGGCGATTGGCTGTTGCAGGGACATGTTTGCAGAGATCAAGGAATGGTGGTGCCAAAGTCGAAGTCGGAGTTGAGAAACGAAAACGCGGCAAGGAGGGAAAAGGGTCATTACTAAGTGGTTGGGTTTGGGTAAGGTATTGGCGATGCGGCTCTGCATCATGCGGCAGGAGGCCTGAGGCTTGAACGCGCCCACCCCCGAAGGGACGCATGTCGGGCGCAGCCCGTAGCTACGTAGATGCATCACGAATACAGCGATATTACTACAATAAAGAGGAATGGATGATGAGTACAGAGCAGGTAAGGAAAGCAATGAGACTTCATCCCGTGCTAGGAGAGTATAGCAATATATAACAAGCCTTGGCCTAATCCCTTAGTTGCGCCCTTCTCTAGTTAAGGCGGACCGTCATCGCGTCGCTCTCAAGCCAAGGCGAAAGTGCATCTGCAGTAAGCATGGTTGTGGACTGATTTCCTCCACTCCTCTGCCGCCACAAACACCCGGGAAGCCCCAATGGCCGCCCGTCGTAGGTGATCCTGGTTACGCGCATCCGTGACGAGGCGTGCAAAAGCGCCGCTACACATGCTCCTGCCCGTGAGGAGCACAAGACGCTTTATCCAACGAGCCCAGCTCTTTGGCAGCCTCAACTACGCAGGAAGGCCGTTCAGGTAAGTGTGGTTTTACTCTGCTTTTTTCTATATGAAGGCGCACCAGTGTGCTGCTCCCTTGACTCCATCCGTGTCTGAGAGATCAGACTCAATCGAGGTTGTATCTCGCCAACTCGCTCCCTGCAACACCCGTCTCTCACCCCACCTTGTGACCATGTCGGACGCCGCATGGACGCAGTCCTTGGAGCGACACAAGAATCGGCTGGGGACGGAAGCGTACAATGAGATTGTCGAGATACTGGACTACGAGAAATTCATCTCCAAGTTCAACAAGCTCATAGCTGCATATTCTTCCCGAAAATTCACAGAATGCCTACAGAAGTTGGGCGGCGTCTTCAATCTCCTCCAGACGTTTACTCTTGTCATCGGAACAATGGTCCAAGCTAATCCCTGCGTTGCCGCCCTAGTCTGGGGATCCGTTCTAGCGGTTGTAGAGGTAGAGAAACTCCCCCCTTCTTCCTTTGTTGAGTAATACTAACGCGCCCTCATTAAGCTGGCCTGTAAATTCACCTCGACCCTTGACAAGATTACCAAGGTTCTCAGCGACATCACCGAAAGTCTCCCCAGGTTTCAAAGGTACTTGAAACTCTTTCCCGAAAGCGAAAGCCTCAAAGACAAGGCCCGGGAGCTGTACGACACATACATCGATTTCTTGATCAGCGCAAGAGTCTATCTTATAAAGGGCTCGTGGTGTGAGTAGCTCCAGTGCTATCGTAACTGTCTGAAGGCCCAACAAGAACTTACATGCTTCGGCAGTTACTTATCCCCTGTCACTGTGGCCAGCAGCTAAGTTCGCCGCCACCCACGAACAGATTATATTACTCGGCAAACAGTTTGAAGACGAGGTTCGCATCAGCACAGACGAGGTGACGGTGGCTGGTGCCAGGAAGTTGGTCAGCAACAACTCCAATATGCCGGCGCCATCGGCCCAGAAGACGACCGTCACGCTCCCTCGCAACGAAAAGTTCTTCGGACAGGTCTCGCGCTTGGAGGAGCTTCATGCTGCATTAGGCCCCCATGGTGCTAATCCTGTCCCACAGGACGGGCAAGCCCCTTCAAGACAGAGATCGTGCTGCGTGCACGGGATTGGGGGAAGCGGCAAGACGTCAATTGCCCTCGAGTACATCTACCGCTACCGGGATTGTTTCCGTCACGTTTTCTGGGTCGCCTCCGAGCACACACCAGAACTGGCTGGTTCGTATGCCCTTATTGCGAAGGCCGTGCTGCCGCCTTGCTCGGAGAAGGCCATGGATCAAGACCTGCTCATCAGACACGCAAAAGATTGGCTATCTTCAACGGGTGAGCCATGACTAGCAACGAGTCCGCTGCTTTCATACCGGTCGCTGAGTTTGTACCAGATGATTCATGGCTGCTCGTCTTCGACAATGTCGTCAAGAGCGACATGCTTCGGGAATACATTCCATGCAGCACACGTGGCTCAATCATCACGACCCAAGCCGCAGAGATCCAAGACATGACAACATCTAGTATTGAACTACAGGGCTTCGTTGATGATGGAGAAGCTGTCGATATGCTGCTACACTATCTTCAAAACAAGAAGGTCGTCAGGGAGGACGCCAAGGCGGTCATTGACTTAATCGGGGAGATTCCTCTTGCCATTGCCCATGCCGCGGGAGTCATTAACCAGACAGGATGCTCTCTACCTGCCTTTGTCACCACTGTCAAGGAAAGGCGCCAGCGGTCTACGATTTGGTCGGGGGAGAAGCCATCCACAATACTTCACTACGAGCGATCTTTTGCCGCCGTCTTTGACGTTGCCCTCGAGACTCTGTCTCCGGGAGTTCGCGAGTTACTCGAATGCTTTGCGATCCTTGATCCCAACGGTATTCCTGAAGAGCTCGTTTTCCCGCACGTCTTTAAGATTCTGAACATGGATCCAAACCTAGGGTATGTTCGCACATCAAGCTGGTCGCAATCTATGCGCTATCGTGCACACTAGTCTAACCATCTTCTTTCTAGATATTTCGAGGTCAAGAAACAGTTGAAGTCACGGCACCTTGTCGAGACACGAACAGGAGACTCGGTTCCTGCTTCTGGCAATGATCCATCTACCGGCAGTGCTCCTATTCCTCCTGCACTTTTGGTGCATCGCAGTGTACAGCAAGTTATCCTGTTCGACTTGGATGAAAAACCGAACAAGCGGCAGCAACGTTTCACACAGTCATTTGAGCTCGTCAGGGCTGTTGTGCCGAGACAATCGCCTTATAGATCGCCAATCAATCATCTCTGGCCAACCTACGACAAGTTCGTCTCCAACGTCCGCAGTCTGTATTACAACTTCATTAGTCCAGAGCAGCCTATCAGTCCGTTTCTTGGATTTGCTGAGCTTCTTTCGGACACTTGCAACTATCTCTGGGAGAAGAATGAGCCACGCGGTGCTATGGACATGCTCCGAGTTGCTGAAGGCATCTGCAACGAGGTCCTCGATCCCAAGGATCCAAATCCTGTTCTCGGTGGTCTTCTAGCAGTTGTTGCCTCGTTCGAGCTCAATGCAGGCCCGGACAGTCGTGTAAGCTGCCTAGATCATATGAAGCGGGTCCTCGACTTGCGAATTCGGCACATGAGCAATCTGCCTCAAGAGACTGATAAAAGGCAGCATGGGATTCTTCTGGGAAGCGGGTATAACAACCTAGCTTGGGCATACATGACCATGGATGATTTCGAGAGAGCTGATCCCCTGCTGAGAACTTCCTTGGAAGTAAAGAAGGAATGGGCCACCGAAGAGACGGCCGTCTTTCCTTTCGCCGAGTGCTACAAGAACCTCGCACACGTTGAGTTATCGCGAGGCAACTCCGACAAGACAATCCCATTGATGTTAAAGGCGCGCAATATGATGAAGGAATCTATGGGACCGGAGGCTGGTGCAACAATGCTTTTCACCTTCATCCTTGGCAACATGTTATTCTGTGTTGGCGACGTCAAGAAATCGCTTGTTGAACACATGAGAACTCTGAGACTGAGAAAGAAGAACCTCGGCAGTACTGACCCCTACGTGATGGATAGCTACCATGCTGTCGGAGTCATCTACCACGAACTGGGAGAGCTTGAGGTTGCAGAGTAAGCAGACCGAAGCGTCAAACATCCTTTTACGAGCTAACCTTCGCGTAGATCTCATCTTGCCGGCGCCTTAGAAAAAAGGTTGTCGTGGTACCCTATGAACGTAGCTCGGTCACTATACCGCCTTTCCTTGGTCCAGAGAGATCTAGGTCAGTTTGACTTGGCTCGCAGTAACTGCAGGGAAGCGCGGCAGTTGCGTGACAGTCTCGAGATCGCAAAGGACAACAAATGGCCCTTTGATCTTACAACTAGACAGGGTGAGATTGCTTGCTTTGACTACCTCGTACCGCTGGCGTCTGGCAGAATGTATAGGGTGATGAACATGCAAAGCAAGGGGATGGTTCATACGACGCCTAATATCTAATTCACTTTATGAAGAGAAACCTTCTATCGCTAGGGCTAAATATTATAAACACTAGCATATCAGACATAGTGCATTCCGTGTTCCAGTGTCCAGAGCTGTGTCTTCTCATTGAGACTTCCATGTATTCATTGCAGGTTTTTGGTGAAGAACTCAACCGGCCTGGGTGCGCTTTTAGTGGCATGAGATGAGACTGTTGGTATAACTGAGTATGTATTGTGTGTATTATGTGACTGGGGATCGCCGTTGTCGCCAGATGCCTAGGTACCTAGTATCTAAGGGTTATAAATAGATTAAAGTATATCTCTACTAGAATGAAACATAAGTATATAGATTAAACTAAATACTCTTATAACTTACTAGCCTATCTACCGCCTGGCGCCCAAGGCAGTCTCTCAAGAGATTATCCCAAAAAATAGGAGTTCACCTAGAAACCGCCCAAGCAGCCAGGATGAAAAGCCTCCATATTATCAAGGACGGCAAAATCCCGAGTACCGCCCCCAGGCGTATAAATGGTCTCATTCACCGTGACAGCCGCCATGCCGTGGCGCGGCGTGTTCATAGGGGACAGCCGCTGCCAACAATTCTCCTTGATGTCGTAGACCTCCGTCTCATTAAAGACGAAGCCTGCCTCCGGCGCAAGGTTTCCCTCGCCTCCGAACGTGTAGATCCTGTGCCCGACAATAGCCACCGAGACTCCGCCGCGGGGTGTCGGCATTCGCGCGAGCTCTCTCCACCGTAGAGTCTTGAGGTTCAAGGCGTACACGGTGTCTCGGACGTTCACCTGGCCGAGAAAGCGGCCGCCCACCACGTAAAAGTTGCTTCCTACAACGCCGCCGCCCGCCACAATGATTGTGTCGCCAGTGACGCCGAGAATCGAGCTCCCTCTTTCCGTGCCGGCTGGCATGGGAGACAGCTCGGTCCACTTGTCTGTCGAGGGGTTGTACTCGTAAGAATTGGGAAGCGCTCTGAAGGCTTCACCGCCGGAGAGTCCTCCCAGCACATAGACCTTTCCGTTGACGGTGGCCACGTTGGCGTGGTTCATGGGGATGGGCAGGGGCGCGGCATACGACCAGGTGTCTTGCTGTACATCGTACACTTCGACCGAGCTGATGGTGGAAACGCCGGTGGGCTGGCTGGCATCCGGCTCGATGCCCGCAATGACATAGATCTTGCTGTCAAGTGCGACCGCAGCGTGTTCCTGTCGAGGGCCGCCGCCCAGTGGCTGGAGTATTTCCCATCTTTCGCCGGTAGTGGAGGTGCAGTGCGATGGGGGAGGCGCGCAAGCTGCCTGGCGATACAAGAGCGGTAGCAAAGAAAGGGAGAGGGTGACGAGTTTTCTGGTAAACATGTTGGCTCGAGAAAGGAGATACTGATAGATGGTAGATGTGGGATGGTGTGGTTGCAGATCAAATATCACAGCAGATGGGAGCCCGCCCCTTTTATGTTCTTCTCCTTCCTAGAGTAACATGAAAGAGAACCGGCCAATTCACGGGCCATACGGCATGACAGCCATGTAGCCCTTCGTATGGACGTCATCAACCCCCCATCATGGTGGACGTAGACATCAGAAGCTAGGCTACAAGTCTTGGCACAGTTCCGAGGAGAGTGTAAAAAGTTTAATATGAGTCTCTATGGCGATGTTTTGTGGCTTGGCTATCGGGTTCGGATTCCGGGTATTAATATAGTAGATTAGGTTACTCCAGATTAAAGATCATGCACTTACCTTGGCCCTTGTCCAGACAAGACCACCCAAACGCGGCTGCAAGAATGAGCACAGATTTGCCCTCCACCTTCCCGAACGAGCACCCCAGAGAGGCGCAGTCTCCCTACAGCAGCTAGAACCCTTCATGATACAGCATTGCCATGTCTCTCACCCCTGCGTACTCCTATGGTCCAGTCGGGTAGTAATGCCGCGCTGGGATTATCTGCTGGGACTGATGACGGTATCGTCAGGGATGTTTGGGACTAGCGGCGGCTGCGATGGGGTTTGCGTGGCATGCCAAGCTCGGATTCGGATTGACTTGGCCTGGAGCTGAGCAGATATTGTACTTGACACAGGCGCTGCAAGGTCGTCTTTCCCGGCCAGCAAGCTTATTGACCCTTGACTAATTTGGGCTTTGCTCCCTATGGCTTACTCTAACCTTCCTCTCCTTACCGCAAGAACGCTCAGTACGGGACTTCGTACGCCCAATTCCTGCCACCTAATCGACACTGCTTTCTTGGTTCGAAGCTAGACGCCCTGCGGAGGTCGAAGAGGTGGCGATGGGCAGTAGATTAAGGGGAACAGGGTAGACGTTCTATCGTCTAGAAATCCGAAGCCGAGAAGTGGACTATATGTTATTGAACTCGCACACTCCGCCAGTCATAGCAGGTGGGCAACCCCTGCCGTCAACAGACGCTGGCCATCTCCGCCAAATAAGCCAAGCCATCATCAGCTCCGCCTTAGATGCCGGCGACGACTGTGTGGCCAGAGTGCGTGCCTAGCCAATAGAGGTTCTGGGATAATGCCTTGAAGGCGGACTCGGCGCTCTCTAATTGGCCGTCGCTACCTCGACGAAGATACGTGATCGGCGGGATTTGGACGTCGTGATTAAGTATATTCGATGAGACGCATAAGGCTGAACAAGCTCCGGTGGTTTCAGGTTAGATCCGCTCGCTCGCTCACTTCTTCACTCCCACTCTTCCCTCTCTCTCTGTCTCGCGCGCGCACACACGCTCTCTGCGCCCCATTTCCTATGATTATCCTTCTACTGCTACAGTGGGTTCCGTCTGGCTCTAAGATCTAGTATCTTGCATGCGGGGCCCTTAGTAGCGACTGAAGTGTGGTGGTTACGCAGATTGACCCTGGTATAGTAAGACTCTTTATAGTTATGCCTATGGTGCTTCTAACAAGCTTATGTCTAAATGTAATATAAGAATACTGATATTACAAACACCGGCATGTCAGACATAGTGCATTCCGTGTTCCGGTATCTAGAGCTATGTGTCTTCTCACTGAGACTTCCATGTATTCATTGCAGGTTTTCAGTGAAGAACTCAACCAGCCTGGGCGTGCTCTCGGTGGTTTTATCATAAAGGTCGATGTGCGTACGGCCCGGGATAATGTAAAGCTCCTTAGGCTCCTTAGCAATCTCCATAGCACGCTCGCTGAAGTAGTGTCTGCATCACCACCGGCGATCATGAACAGAGGCCTGGGCGAGATGAGGTTCATGAAGGTGAAGGAGCGGTACGTCGCAAGCAGGTCGATACTGCGCCACAGGTTCAGGTTAGGCGAGGTCGGGTGCTGTCCGCGCGATGTGCGGTAGTAGTCGTGGGCTTCCTGGTAAAAGACGGGCATGGTAGGCAGGACGTCGCTCGGGTTGTGAGGAACAACTCGGGTCAGGTTGAAGTCAGCGCCGCGGCCTTCGTTGGTACGCTGGCGACCGGCTTCAGCCAACAGAGCATTCAAGTTCGGTAGGGGCGGGCCGTTGAAGCTGTCGAAGCCCTCGGCGTTCAAGACGCCGAGGTCCACGGCGCTGACCGTAGCGATGGCTTTGACCCGTTTGTCTGTCTGCGCCGCAAACGGAACGTAGCCGCCGGAGGCACACACGCCCAGAGCACCGATATTATCGGGGTCGACGATGTCCAGCGTGGAGAGATACGTAACGGCGTTCCTGACATCGTTTGCGCGCTGATACGGATCCTCGAGGTAGCGGGGGAGGCCGCCGCTCTCGCCCTGGTAGGCAGCGTCAAAGGCAAGGGTGATGAAGCCGCCCTGCTCAGCAATCTCGCGAGCATACTGGCCGGAGGTTTGCTCCTTGACGCCACCCCGTGGGTGTCCGACCACAATGGCTGGGCGTCTAGCGCTGGCGAAGTTGGATGAAGAGTTGGAACTCGGCACGTAGAGGTGGCCTGCGAGGGAGATCCCATCACTGGAGAAATGAATCCATCGGCGCTCTACGGCCGCTGCAGAGAGTCCAGGAAACGTGGCAAACGCAAGGACGAGGGTTGACGCCCATGACAATATCTTCGAGGGTATGTTGTTGTTGATTTAAGGTAGGCGGGAAGCAGCGCTTTTGGGGCAATAGGATGTCGCAAGATGGCAGTTCGAAGAGTGGCAGGAAAAGACGGTCCTAATATCAATCATCACACAACTTCAGGCAGATGGGCACCCTTATGTATAGCTCCATTGCAGGCTTCACAGCAGCTTGCCAAGAGCGTCTGACCACTATGTCCATAACGACACGCAATGCATGACGGCTGAGTCAATGCCCCGAGGGGCTTCAACCGCCTTCCATACTACTACCATCTGCGATCCGTTGTCTAAATGTATGCGGATGTTACTACGCCAGTCTTCCCTAAATTTACGTAACAGATGAAGACGCCATACCGGTCCCCCCGTCATTAAGGTCTTAAGCAACTAATGCCGGAGTAGGAGGGGGGATGGACGGCTTGGGCTCGGACTCTCGGATGCTATTTCGGCCTGAATGACATATAATATTCTCAGGGTTAAAGTAGTAATAACAATTATCATCCCTCTTATCATCCTCCTCCTCAATAACTCACTGCGTCTTTAACTCTTTAATGGCGAATCCTCCAGCCCTAGTGGCCTTACCCTTCCCCTGGGCAAGGGCATTACCAGGCCGGTCGAAGGCCTGGCCTAGGTTCGTCCCGAGAGGCTGGACCGTTCCTCGAGGGATGGTGGGGCGGCGACCTTGCGCGGGGAGGCCATGTCCAGTTGTGGACACACTTGGGGAGGCTGAGGTGGACGGGGTGGGACGCGCCGGGACATTGGAACGGGTGCCAGAGGGAGCCTTGTGGCGCTGCGCAGGGGTGACGCCGTCGGAGCGAGGGGCTTCGTTGCTGGTTCCGGGCTTGGGGGCTTGGTTGAGCTCTGTCATGCCGCCCATCTTAAGGTCGCGCATCTTGCGGTCATCCTTGCCGTCGCCCTTTCGACCTTTGCGGCAACAGCCGCAGCAACAAAGGTAGTTGTAGAGGCGTAAACAGGCCCAACACAACGCCTCGCCGCAGGCCATGAGGCAGTGCCCCAGCCACTTCGTCCAGATGGGCAGATAGAAGCAAAAGAATGCCCAAAGACCGCCCCAGAAGGCCCTTCCATCAGCCGTAAACAGCGAGGGACCAAAGAACGCGACGCAGGCTCCCCAGAAGGCGGCCAGACCGACCAGGGAAGACATGGTGGAGGCGACAGCGGGGGCGACAGGGCAGGAACAGGTGCGGACGGGAGCCGGACACATCGGACACATCGGACAGGGAGGGATCCCTGGGAATGGGGGACATGGCGGCGGTGGGAGGGGGCAGCCTGGCAGTGCACAGTGGCACCCGCGAGGGATTCGACGATCATGGGCCCGGCCATGGTATAGCTGTCTACTGCTTGTCTATGTTAGCATGGCAGCGGGCATGGGGAAGCGGAGAACGAACGATAAGACGAGACGGGACGGGACGGGACGAGACAAGGCGGGACGAGACGAGACGAGAAGAGACGAGACGAGAAGAGACGAGAAGAGAAGCGACAAGAAGAGACGAGACGAGACAAGCCGAGACGAGACGAGACGCAAGGGCGAGCGACAAGCCAAACGCAAGGCGCGAGAGAGAGGAGACGGGGACGGAAGACGGGAGGCGAGCGACGAGAGAGATGAGGCAATCGCCAGGCGGGACGCAATGCGGGAGGCGAGAGGCGAACGGCGGAGACAGTCTCGAGATGGTAGAGGAACGCACAACGAGAAGAAAGAAGAAAAGGGCCTTGGCGTTTGCGTTGAAGGAGAGAAGAAAGACCAGAGTGTGTGGTGTGTGGTGTGTGGTATCTGGCGAACAACGGACAGCAGTACTGCCGGCGGAAGGCACGACCCAACCCAGCGGACAGCAGTACCGCGGAAGGCACGACCCTGACCCATGGCGGGTCTCTCGCCCTTAACATTGCCTCTCACGTGCCTACTTTGAAGATTGATATCTCCGGCGCTTTAAAGCCTAACAGGGGAATCGACGAGTGCATCTTTGCTCAGTCTGTGCAACTTGATATAGGTCTTCATCTTCAGCATTAAGGACTAAAATGATCTCTCGAATTGTGCTCTTCAACAATACAGCTCAATCTGAGTCTGTAGTAACCAATCTTGATAGACGCAGTCTGAGATGCTGGCACTTGAACCGTGAAGAAAATTGCATACACCGTTGTGCTTGGCACGGGTATATTTGTGTTATCACACATCATTTCTTTCGATTCATACAGTCGATGCCGGTGCTGGTCCTTCAACTGTAGGTGCTGCGCGAGCCGTTAACTAGGGGCAACCGCCTCCTCATAAGACGGTGGTAGATCATGTGAGCAAGAAGAAGAAGCCATGATTCGAGTCTCACGTCGACAGGCATCTTCATAAGTCGGTAGCAGATCATTTGAGAGAGGGGGGAAAGGTATGCGATAATGAATATGTCGACTGGCGACTTCATGCATCTTGTGTAACCAATTCTGGATAGCGGTGATGATTCGATCTTCAAGTTGAGGGCCATATCTAGGCCAATTCCGGAGCCGAGTCCAAAAACCGGATAAGAGTCGTTGCTCAGGTCGATAGGTGTCTTCATAAGTATGTAGCGGATCCGGTGAACGAGAAGAATAAGCGATGTCCTCGTAGTGACGTTGACGGATGTTTCCACGCCACTCATCCAGCCGATTCCGGATAGTGGCGATAATTCGATCCTCACGTTGACAGGCACCTTCATTGCACTTAAGGAGCCAAGTCCAGATCGCGGCGTAGTCTCGATCCTGACGTCGACGGGAGACTTCTCGTCTCTCATGGAACCAATTCCGGAAAGCTTCTCTGGAGCTTTGATATGCCCGTGGTGCGTTGTTGTTCGTCATTGTGTTTAGTGTTTGTTCTTCAAGTGATGATAGCGGGTGGAAAGGCTCTGAGGTTCCTAGAGGAGAGGCTTCAAGTCTGTAGATTCGGGACGAGGATTATGAAAGGAACTCGGCGCTCTTAGGTTGGAGGTGGGGGTGGTCTTACTTAAATAGCCGCCTAGTTTCTCGCTCTCCGGGTACCTGAAAGCTCAAAAAGATGGGTGAAACTTAAGTACGCCAAATATTGAGTTTTCAGTACCAGGCGCACGACCTCCATGTTGAAGATGTACGGTTCGATCCTGTAAGCGTTAGTTAGACAAACCAGCGAGAGAAGATAGGTAAGGCAGCGGGGTGTTCGATATTGGTAACTCAAAATAAGGTAGTGTAGGATAGTCCCAACCAGTCGGACAGATCTAGTGATGACAGTGGGATATGTGGTGAGATGTCCAATGGCTTTATCTTTACTTTCGCTCATGAGAGTAATTTTAGTTTCGCTGCAGTTTTATAGATAAGAACGACTTTGAATCTAGTGCTTTAAAGTAGTCCTTTATGAGGGAACATAATGTGTAATAATTACTGTATCAAGCGTCGATTTCTTTGTTTTGGGCCTCGTTGGTTTTGAAAGTTCATCTTTTAGCCTTTGCACCTGACCCGAACCCATCTAACTTTTCTGTCCAGTCTATTGAATTAGATCCCAAGGTTAGAGAGAGGTATCCAGACGGGTTGCAAGATCAGGCTCAAGCTTTGCGATTGATGGGAACCATCTATTGGGAAACCTTGCTGTGTTTAAGTTATTGGGACTCTGGGTACGGGGCATAGTACCTTGCTGTGTTTTCTACTGTGTGTTATCTGCTGCAATCTATCTACCTGTCTGGATGATCTTGACTAAAGCTAGAAAACCTATATAAATACTCAATTGTTTAGCTATCCTTAAAAAGGTCAAGCATTGCGTCGCTAAATGTATCGTACTGAGATATGTCTAGGGCCTGTGTCTCCATATCTGGGAGCTGTATCTCGTCAATAAGCTCTTGTAGATGGCTTTAATATATGACTAAATAAGACTGTATCCTTTGTACGGGAGAAGCCTGCATGTCGTCTGGTTTCGAGTCATTGGGCTGGTCGTCGATGCAGATTGTCGAGCTGTTAGACAACGATCCCTGGATGTTGCCAGGCGACGGTTGCATACCTGGAGACACTAGCAGGCCAAATCTTGTTTCTGGCGGGATTGAGAAGGACCTCACGGCAATTTCTGACGTTGACACGTTGGGTACGAGGGTTGCTTGAGGCGTTTGTAGACTTTCTGGTGGAAAGTCTGCAACCTGCTTTCTCAGCTGCACCCTGTAGTTGCCCATCCATGCTGCTGAAGGTTCCCCCACGCTTGTAGTTGGTGTTGACAAGTTTAGATCCAGCTGAGGCTGGTACGTGCCGTTGTCGTACAGGTTTCGTCGTGCCATTGCCACAAGTGGTGGTTCCTGAATGCCTCCAAAGCGGAGAAGAAGCCCTGCTTTAGGGTTTCATGACATGTTGGGCCTGGTGTTGAATCATTGCGCATCAGTTGAATCTTTACAAGTGCGTCAACCCAGTATGCCGTCAATCACAATGTTGCATAAATGTCGAACCCCAACGCACTCGGAGCGTTGCTGGCTTGTAGAAATCTTTGAGGGCTCCCAATATCACAAGCCAACCTTAAGTTTATTGTCGAAATAGGCACGTTCAGACTCATTTTCGCGTCATCCCAAGCTGTGCATAACGACTAAGGTTTCTTGAAAACAACAATATCCCAAAAACGGCGGCTGGGGTTTCCATTTTTGTTAGCAGAAGCTGAAAAACAGTGGGCGGGGGGCCTTCTTACGAGAAAGAATATGTGATTTGAGATGAGAAGTGTGCAAAGCTCGTAAATACTCTCTGCACTAGCCTCACATGCATTGATCCGTCTCTTGATGAATAACCTGAGAGGTTCAACTGAGCTGCCATTTCTCTCACGAGTTTGATGTTGGTGTGGTAATAGCGGCAAGAAATCAAAACTCCCAGAGTCCCGAGATCTACAGCCATATCAATATCAACACGATTGGTAGGTCCTATGGAGATGCGCCGCCTCGGCCCATGGAGGGAAGCAAGGGTACCCTTGAGCCTGTCGCACGCCCATTGCTGACACGCCACGACCATAATGGGCAAAGGCTGCTGACATTGACGCAAGATGTGGCTTACACCAAAGAGTGCTACTTTCCACGCACCCCGTACTCCCGTCACTCCCAATCTGAACATTTACCAGCCCGCACATTATCTGGCACTCAAGGGATTCATGCTTAAATAGACCCGCTCCCATCTTTGTAGAAAACAAATTCCTGTTCCATTAACAGCTCCGCGACCTTGCCATCCAACCATCATGCATCTCATTCTTACTGGAGCTACCGGCCTCGTAGGTTCTGGCGTGCTTGACGCTATGCTCAAGATAAAGGACATCACCAAGATCTCTATCCTCAGCCGAAGACCTGTCGCTATGGCCCAACAGGCCGAAGACCTGAGAGTCACGGTCATCATTCAAAAAGACTTTTCGCATTACCGATCTGATGTACTCGACCAGCTGAAAGGCGCAAGTGGTGCAGTATGGGCTCTCGGAATCAGTCAAACCAAGGTCTCCAAGGAGTAAGTTTGTCTACTTCTACGCTTTTGGTCAAGGTTGCTAAATATATCCTAGCGAATATGTCAAGATTACAAAGGACTATGCCTTGATCGCTGCTGAAGCGTTCTCTGACCTCGCGCCCAGCGATGAGCCTTTTCGTTTCATATACGTCTCAGGCCATAGTGCAACGCAAAATCCCGGGCGGTTTACGCCTAGGTACTGTCGTGTCAAAGGCGAGACCGAAACCTCCCTTTCGGAGATGCGCGCAGTCTACCCTCGTCTCCACACCGAGGCAGTCGGGCCAGGAGTTGTCGATGCGAGTGATCACGCCGCCATTCGAGCTTACATTCCCGATCAGGGATTACTGTACAATAGCGTCAGAGCGGTTCTTGGTTTCCCAATTCGGATGCTTACGAGATCGTTGCAATGCCCGACCGAGCCGTTGGGCAGTTTCTTGGCGGAAATGGCAATGGGGAAGTTTGATAGGCAGTTGGACGAAGGTGGGAGTGGCATTGTGAAGCTCAAGGGTGGTATGAGGGTGGTGAAGAACACGGCATTCCTGAGACTGGCAGGTGTGGCACGAAGTGTTTAGGGACAGAATTATAATAACGCCGCACTGAATAGCATTTCAGCCTTTGATCCTGTTGCACTCATGATGCAACATAATCATGATGAATCAAAGAGAGCATTAATGAACAGTGAAGGATAACAGGATTCGAGGTTGAGCGATAGAATGAGAAACCATGAAGCATTTATACAGAGACAATATTGAAAACAAAAACATACGAAGAATATGAACCCGGACCTTACTCATGCACCAGCAACAGCGACGTGTCATACAACCTCTTTGCATCCTCCTCATTGTACGCCCACTCCGCGTGACCAGGCTCAATGCTCCCAAATCCCTTCCTCGCCTGCTGACTGACCCGATTCCGTTCCAGATACTTTCCTCCCCAACCCTCCAGCTCCCTGCTAATAGCCGCCCAAGCCGTCGTTGAAGCTCCCTGCTCAGGGCTCATCATGGACCGAAGCGTAGCCATGATGCCGTTCTTCAAGAAAATCAGGGCGTCATGCAAGTTGGGCTTCTGGAGTCCGGTCCTGATTCCTCCGGGATGAACACTCCAAGCGTGAAGGCCTTGTGACCCGTATCGCCTCTCAATTTCGCTCGCGGTGTAGACGTTGGCTAGTTTACTCTGCCCGTACGCCACAAAGGGATTGTACTTTCTCTTCTCCCAGTTGAGATCGCTAAAGTCCATGGGCGCATTTCTATGCGCTGTTGAAGACACGATGACGACACGCGATTGGAACTCTGTTGTAGATGACTCCAACAAGATCGGTTTTAGAAGCTCGAAGAGAAGAAAGTGGGCAAGATGGTTTGTGCCCCAATGAAGTTCAAATCCGTCCTTGGTTCTGCCTTCGGGAACGTGACGTATTCCGGCGTTCTCGATCAAAATGTTGAGTTTTTGGCTCTTGGATCTAAATTCGGCGACGCAGGACCGGACGCTATCAAACGAGTCCAGGTCAAGTCGAAGAAGATGCACATGGTCACCGTCAAGAATGTCACCGAGTGCGTTTCTTGCCTTTTCCAGGTTGCGTGCTGTGACGAAAAGGGTGGCGCCGGTGGCTTTGATTGCTCGAGCTGTCTCGACGCCGAGTCCAGAAGAGCACCCAGTGATGAGGACAACCTTGTCGGTTAGAGCACTCTCCCTTTGCTCATCGCTGATGATTTTTAGGGCGGTAGGACGAGCATCGCCTGGGCCGTTGGGGTTCAGATGTGCATCCGCGTAGGGGGAGGCTTGTTCAGAGGCCATCGCGGTAGCTAGGGTTTGATTGTGCTTAAGGAATATAAGGTCGTGGTATTTATACTTAATTGAACCAAACAATGATAAGAAACTGATAATTCAAGATTAAAGGTCGAATCAACTATGGCCATGTCTTCCCTGTGCCTTATATAGTCTTTTCCAGCTGGCGGGGATGAAATGTTGGGCAAGGATGTCGGAATTCTCGGTCATGGTCTCGACTGTTCTTACTGAACAAGACTCCCCAACCGGTGTCAGCTACCATTACTACTTACGGTTAGATCACCCGACATGCATGAGAATCATGAGATTAAAGACGAGTGATGATACAATTGGAATAAAAGTCAACCAGAGCTGACAGCGAAGTCATTTATTATGTCCGCTGGAGCCACTCCTAAGCTGGCAAACCGCATGGCATCTGGTTCGATGTTTACGACATATGGTTACACTAAATCTCAAACTTAACGAATTCTCAATATCCAAGGTGAATTGCATGAGGACTAGACCGTAATAGCTAAAGGGTCCTCGCCTCGAAGTTCTCGCCAACTGTTCGCTGCGGCGACAACATCTCGACAGCCCTGTAGCAGAAATCCCCATTTCTTCGCAAACGGTTCAGCAACCTCCCAGCCAGCAATGTCCCAGGGATCTGACCAAGATACAAGGCCCGGACCGCCCGTACAAGATCCTGCGGTATTCGCAGTGACATTGGTGGGTTCTTCAGTCTCTGTGATGCTGCTTGAGCTGTTCGCAACAACATCGAGACCTGGCTGTGTCTCCAGCTCGTCAACGCTGTCCCCTGCACAACAGAGGCTACCAAACGCCTCTCCAACAAGCTCTATTATGAACTCATCCTCGTCGATATTGAGTTTCTCAAATGCCAAGATGAGGTTGTCGCGTAGCTGTGGCGACGGGAACAGATCAACCCATCCAAAGTGAGGAACCTGCTGCTGGATCTGTGTCGGCATCATGGATGCGGGAAGACTAACGTTGAGGCTCATTCCAGCGTTAGGCCATGATGCTATCTCCCCAGGGGAGGGGAGGACGAATATACGGCGGACAGAGCAGAATCGAGATGTGGACAAAGGAATAGAAGACAGCACGACGTAGTTTGATAGGATGGCGCGAGTGACATTGAGAGAAATGACGTGTAAAAGTTCGGAATCCCTCGTCAAGGGAAAGTAAACAGAGAGGTGAGCGTTCTCAACTCCAACCCCTGCTACTTGGGGCGATGGAACAGAAGATACGGGTACAGCCGTATCTCCGAGGGGTTGGTGGCGAATTTCTTCTTTCCGTACTTCGTTTATTCTTTGTCGTCGTCCTACATGCAAGCTGTCAGCAGCATGCACCTGATATGGAATAGTTGGATGAGATGCTCACGCGCAGCCTTCTGGTTGATCCTGTTCTGTCGTTTCCTTCTCTCCCTCGCATCGCATAGACCAACCCATTCATCCGCCTCGCGTCGAATCTGCAGGCTCGGGAGAATATGGTTAGCTTGTCGAGGAAATGTTCCGGGTTCAATACGTACATCATCATCGTACATAGGCACTAGTCGAAAGGTCCGAAACGAAGCCATGACTGCTTTATAAAGTCTACTGTTCTAGTGAATTGAGAGAGAAGCTGAAGTAGACTGTGGACTGGAAGGTGGACCAAGTTATAAACGACCGCGCGATGCTGACGCGCTTGGCCTCGATTGGGGAAGTTGGAGCGAGTGCGACCTCATGTAGTGTGCTGACAAAACTAAACTAGTCTAGGCCTAGCCTCTGTGGCAGGTCAGCCATGGGATAGAATGCAGTCATCGACCCATCTATTGAATCTATTGATGGGTTCGAAGCCTTGCTGGATAACATCAGCGAGGAGCATGAGCCATGGGTATGATAACGAGAGTGAAAGACATTCGGTCTAACTTATTTCCCATAATCAGCATATGTGGTCGGGTATCTGGTAGACGACATACCATATGTCGGATGATTAAGCATAATAAGATGTGCTTAAGGTAGGTGAATAATGTAGATTAGTTGTTAACTCACTCTACAATCAGCACTATAGTTAACTGAACTTCAGATAAAGAAGCTTAATACCGAAGTAGACTACCTCCATTTATACAGCTGGTGTTGATCACTAACATGTATATCTCACCCTCGCTGGCCAAGTGTCTAAACCACGCCCTTTGGATGACACTCTTGCATGTGACTTTATGATATCATTGTAAGACCACGCCGCGATTTCCCCTCAGTCAGGTAACTTGTAAGCACCTTCGAGGAGTGTAAATAATAAAATTCATTCCAGAACTCAGCACGAATATTTTGCTTCTTGGTCGTCCCTCAATTATTCCATCACGACCCATTACTACAAGAGAAGTCCCATCCTCAATCGCCATGACGTTCCAACCAACCCAAATTAAAGGTCTCTTCTTTGACATCTATGCCACACTCATTGATTGGGAAGCCGGCATCCATTCATCTCTGCTCGCCTTGGCAAAGCGTCTCCCAGAGTCCCACCCACTTCACGCCGACAGCCCAGAAACCCGCCAGACCCTGTTGCGCATGTTTGCATCGAACGAGAAAGCAGTCGAACACGTGAACCCCAAGTGGAAGTCCCCGCAGGTCATGGAAGAAGTATACGCGCGCATCGCGGCCAAGCTCGACGTACCGTTTGACCGGGATGAGCAAATCGCTTTCGGTCAGAGCATCGGCGACTGGCCCGCCTTCCCCGACACCGTGGCCGCGATGCAGACGCTCGCAAAGCACTACAAGCTGTTCGTGCTGAGCAACGTGGACGACGCCTCCTTTGCCCGCACCAGCGCTGGGCCCTTGAAGGGCGTTCACTGGGACGGCATCTACACAGCCGAGCAGATCGGCTCCTACAAACCCGATGCCAACAATTACCACTACGTGGTGAAGAAGTTCAAAGAAAAGTTCGACATCGACAAAGATCAGATTGCCATCGTCGCTCAGAGCCTGGACATTGACCACGTGTCGTCCACGTCACTCGGGTTCAATCCAGGAGTGTGGATTGCGAGAGGCGATTCTGACATGGGAGGAAATCGGGAGGAGTTGGAGGCCAAGGGCTTGATCAAGCTGGGAGCGGTGTATGCTACGCTGGGAGAGATGGCTGAAGCAGTGGAAAGGGCGTTTTCCTGAGTCTGCTGGCAAGATACATGTACTCCTACAGTTTGATAACCCTCTACAGAGTCGTTGACATATATCTGAAAGCGCCTTGAATATATATTTCCTTTCCCAGTTATTAGTCCTCATACGATCGATGGAACGGATTGTCGTAACGAGAATGAAGTAACCAGGCAGTCAAGCCTGCTCTAATAACCACTGTTCAGAAACGAATGCCTGACACGTCTAAGATTGCAGCATAAAGTTGCATTGTATCATCCGCGGAACAGTTTACCAGGCACGCTGGGCCATTTTGGGAGCAAGTGGCGGTGGCAGTGCCGCTAGTTGTCAAGCAAGGCAGACTCAACCACGTCCCTCATTATTTAAGTATTGCCTGATTCACTTCTCGACCCTTCAACTTGCCAAATTCATCTTCATACTCACAAAAGCCGAACGAAATGCTGTGTGAACGGTGCAAGGGTATGCATTTCCATCGCATTTCTCCAGGCTCCAGTGACTCGTTGTACTATGTCCTGCATTGGACCAAAGAATCGTTTCTGCAGTCCATCGCCGAGAACTGCACCTTCTGCGTCCTCATTCCCGCCGATCTCAACGTAAACAAAGAGCCACGTCCGCACTACAAAGAGCCCGGTGATACACTCGATGCTTTCTTGGTCCTGCGGAGGAGTTGGGCGGTAGATTGGGTGGACAAGGAGGGCTCCGCCGCACTTTTCAAGTCAGAACCGGTCGACGTATCTAGCAAGATTGGAAATGTCTACATCGATGTCATTGACACCGTGCCGGGTAGGAGCTTACTGTCCTTCACATGGCATCTACTTACATGATGTAGAGCGCTATAGAATTGACCTGATCTGGCCGTACCCGCAAGAAGCTATCCAAAGCCCTGGAACGCCGACAAGCCATAAAGTGCCACTCGACAAAGTGGAACCCGTTGAAACTTGTGTTTACCATTCCATGATTTCTTCAGATAACAGCACTGGCTCCATGGCCAACTTCTCTCTCGCCAAGGAATGGCTCGCAGATTGCATGGCAAACCACCCGACCTGTAGCGTTCAACCTCAGCAGATGAATGGCTATCTGCTACCGACTAGACTCATCAACGTTCAAGATCCGCATAGACCTTACCTTCAAATCATGACTGCGGGAGATCAAACGGCGCAATACTGCGCCCTGAGCTACCGCTGGGGCGACGGCAAAAGGCTCACGACTACGAAGGCAAATTACTCAGCGTTTCGAGCGTTGATACCCCCAAAAGAGATGCCGAGAACGTTTCAAGACGCAGTATATGCCAGTCACATGCTAAATCTACAATTCGTTTGGATTGATGCCTTGTGTATCATCCAAGACGACCCGGATGACGTTGCCAGGGAGATTGCGGTGATGGGAGGCGTGTACCGTAATGCGCGACTGACTCTCACGGCCGAGGGGGCCGCCAGCTCAAGCCACGGGCTGTTTTCCAAGAGAAATCCCCGCCAGACACGACCTTGCGTCTTGCCAATGTTCGCCTCAGCCGAAGACGCCACAGTGTCGGGGGAGGTGACTGTCACTGCATCTCCCAGAGGAGCAGACTACCTAAAGGGTCGCGGATGGGTGCTGCAAGAGGCTGTCTTATCCTCACGCAGCCTGGTCTTTGGAACATGTTCCATTTCGTGGGCTTGTACCTCGAGTTTTGCGACCGAGTCGCGGCCTAATCCGAGGCTCATGAACGCAGTAACCAGTAGTCTTGGGCCCGAGATCCCAAAACTGAGGTTGTGGATCTATAACCGAGACTTGATGTTGAAAAAGGCTACGGATCGAGATTATTGGCACCGTCTAAGCCACTATGATGCGTGGTACAGGATTGTAGAGGACTTCACCGCCCGCAGCTTGACCGTACCTACCGACAGCCTCCCAGCACTCGCCGGCCTGGCCCAGGTCTTCTCCGAAAGCCATCGGACTGTTTACTTGGCGGGGCTGTGGAAACAAGATCTTCAAATAGGTCTGGGATGGTACTTGGCAACTGATCACGACCGTCCCTTGCAGACCAACGCGCCGTCAGCACCGACGTGGTCTTGGGTGTCTGTTGGACAGAACAGGATGTTGTTTCGAGACTGGCAAGCAAACTCGGTTCAGATAACCATGGCAGGGGCACAGGTACTGGACGGCATCTGTGAGCCTGCCAGCTCGCTCATCCCCTTTGGCGAGCTGAAATACGGCAAGCTTAGCCTCAGAGCACCCCTGAAGAGAGGTATGCTCAAGTGGGATTGGCAATACTACGTGAAGCGGCCCAGTAATGGCAGTACGTCATTGGGAGATCGCCGCCACTACGATCATTGGGGGGAGCAGCCTCGGTTCCCTGCGCTCGTTTACGATCCCGAGACCAACAAGCCTGTAGGAGAGGCATCACTTGACACGCAGTTTCACCCAGACCTACCCGCCCCAAGGAGTTTCTTCTGGTCCGGCGATCACTTGAAGTATGGTGACCTCTCTTTTGAGATGGAGGTTTGGTGTTTATTGCTTCAGGTGCGCGAGAAATACGGCAAGTGGCACCAGACATGCTTACTTCTGACGCCGACAGGCACACATGAGCGCGAATATAAGCGGATTGGGCTCTTGTTTGTTGGTGACACGGCTTGGTTTGGGGACTACTCGAGGACATGGGTTGGAAACGAGGAGCTTACTTGGGAATACAACGCGAAACGCTATAAATGGCCTCCATACTTATGGCTGGAGGAGCCTGTCACAGTCACCATTATTTAGCCATGAATTAGTATTTCATTTATTTCAATCTCGAGCAACCACTCCCACAGTATTGTACTCACTACTATCACTCCTTTCTTGATGGCCCTATGGCTAGCCCACTTCCGTAGCAGTACTCGTGGTTGTCGTAGTTGCATCAGGGACAGGAGCAGTGTCAGGAACGGCGGGACACGAGAAGCAAACCATCTCGTACACGACGCTCTCGCCTGTTTCCAACGGCTCAATGTGCTCCGAGTATGCAGTGCCCCTCCAAAGACGGCAGTTTTCCCCATCGTAGGTAATGGTCATGCAGTCTGCAGTCTGCCAGCAAAGATCGACGCATCGATCTTGTCTATTAGGATCATCAAACGTAGCTCTGAGGGGGGGGAATCTTCTTAGCCAATCTACGTGTGCATTTGTGCCACACTGTCGGGGGCTCTTGGTTACGGCTAGATCGTCGATGAGGAGCGAGGCCTCAATCGGGTCCCGGTCGTAAGTCCCATGGCACCAAACCGTGAGGCTAAGAGCATGTTGCTTCCTCCTGAGGGGCTCTCAAATCGAATCGACGCTTAGTAATATTGGTTAGAGACCAAGCTTGCATCATGGAAGTTGACTCCCCCACCATTCAGGTGTGTAGGACCTTCATCATCCCCAATGAAGAATGCGCATCCCTCATTGCCCGTTTCAAAAGGAATATCGGGAAGGGAATACCAGAAGGTGAAGTCGTATGGAGTGCGTGCTAACAGATCTACGTGCTGCATAATACTGGCCAATGAAGACTCCGAGGGGTTCTCCATATACCTGTAAGACTTAGTCAGGAGTGTTTGAGTTGAGCGGATGGAGCGGAACTTACAAAAACCAGTCACCGTTGTGAGCGTGGAGCGACGATGTTGCGTGCTGAACATCTCCATTGGACGCAACCCAAGGACAGCCTTGGACAGCCACACCCTCGAGCAGGACTGATTCTTCAAAACCAGGATTTCTGAATACAGGTGGGCCGGCTTCAATGGTGGTTGAAGTACGAATGCAGCGCGGAGTGTAGATCGACGGTGTGGTGCTCGAGGCTATCAGCGTGAACTCGGACGAAGTGAAGTGGATTGAGTCGGAAGTTGTTGTCAGAGACGAGCTTACTCGACAAGGACCAGCATTTACTCTTCCTCCAAGTGAGGTAAGCGTGAGGGCGAGGACAAAGGCCCGGGACGGTGCCATCTTGACCACCTCGAGGACTGTAGACGGCCACAGATCAAAAGGGCCGACAGTTTTCAGTGGCTGCTGGGGAGAATATAACTTGTCGTCAGGGGATGCCAGCTTTACACAAACACGAACATTCCGTGGCTAGAACGCAATAGTTTGCGTTTTAGACCCATCCGCTGAAGTTCTCATGACAGCTATGGTGGACTGAACCCCGAGAACCCTCCAGGGCCTGTCTCATTGTTTTGCATGGTGCGTTGGTACGCCCGACAGGTCGAAGGGCCCTTCCGAAATCGATAGTTTCATTATTAGCGCAGCCGCACAGCCAGCTTGAACATCCCGCCAATTTAAGATAATGGGCCTGTTACTTTTAATTCGTACCATCTTAAAGATATGGAGTACTCCCCGCAATGTTCAAGTGAACCAGCGATAAAGGATGGAGCTCACCGAAAGATGGTTGGTCCTTCGTTGAAGAAACAGGCTGGGTCACTGTTACCAACGGACATGTTGTAGGGATCTCGTCTTGCTAGTTGGGCTCAGCAAGTCGTTTCATGGGACTTCCGAGGGGACAGTGCTGCAGTTTGATACAATTAATATGATTACACTTTGCCGACTGCGCCTGAGAGGGCAGTTTCTGAATTCATCGCTCGGCTGACCATACTCACCGAACTGGCAGGGATGCTGGGTTCTTACCCTAGAGAGCAGCTGTCTCACAAACCTGGTTTTCAAGATGCATTACGTTTTTAGTGAACTCTCACTTTTAGTGTTCTATTCTGTGTTGTTTGTCTCGAACCTTTTTTAAGCCCTTTTCAGCGTCTTGCTTAGTCGCCATCTCATCTTTTATCAATCGAGCGAGTTTCTTCTGGAAATAATGGGGTATCTACTCTCTGACTCCAGGTATATGCTCCTCTAGGTCATGAGCTTTGGCCCAGAGTAGGAACTAAAATGAAATACGTCACACGACATTGGACGGTTCATTCAGAAGTACAAAGGCCTTAGATGATAGATTACTTTAGTCTATCTCTCCCGACCATAGTTAACCGGTTTGGGAGGAGTGTTATCAAGGATAGCCTCAATCTCTTGCAGAACCTCCGGCGTAATCTTATCAGAAATCTCCAGTGCCTTGCAATTATCCTCGATTTGTGCGACTTTGGTGGCTCCCAAGATGACGGTGCTCACATTGGGGTTCTTGATGCACCAAGCCAAAGCCAGTTGAGCCGTGGTTCCGCCCAACCGCTCTGCAACTGCCGTGAGCTTCCTGACCTTTTCAATCTTGGCCTGCCCTTCTTCGCTCTGCAACTTTTTGGCAGTGTCGGAGAAGAATTCCTTGTTGGTAGCGAATCGAGAATCCTCTGGAATGCCGTCGTTGTATTTGCCAGTCAAGAGGCCCGACGCAAGGGGCGACCAAATCGTCGTTCCGTATCCAAACTTCTCGAAGAGAGGAGCAAACTCAACTTCGAAGCGTTCGCGGTGGAAGGCGTTGTATTGAGGCTGCTCAGCCACAGGCGCAATCAGGTTGTATCGCTCGGCGATTTGGATTGCCTCTGTGATTTGGCTGGCGCTCCACTCCGAAGTGCCCCAGTAGTACGCGAGGTTCAGATTGCGGATGACCTGCGTGAAGCCCTCAACAATCTCCTTCATGGGCGTGGCATAGTCTGGTCGGTGGGCGAACACGATGTCGACGTAAGGCTGGTCAAGGCGCTGCAGCGAGCTCTTCAGACCCTCGACGACGTGCTTGCGGCTCAGGCCTCGGGTGTTGGGCTCCTTGCGACCAGTGCCGAAGAAGATCTTGGTGGTGAGGACGTATTCGTCTCGGGGCCAACCGAGTTCTTTCAGTGCTTGTCCCATTTCGACCTCACTCTCGCCGTTTGCATACGTCTCGGCCGTATCAAAGGTGTTGATGCCGTGATCCCACGCGGCTTGCAAGCAGTCTTTGACGATGCTGCCCTTTTGCGTGCCTCCATACGTGAGCCATCCTCCCAGAGACAGCACGCTCACTTTGAGTCCGGTGGGCCCCAGATGGCGAAACTTCATCCCCTTGGGGTCGTACATGGATTTGACGGCTGACATTGTGTTCGGTTTGTCGGAAAGCAGGGGATATTGAGATGTGCAAAGTAGTAGAAGATGAAAGTCCAGGAAGTAAGATGGCAATAACCTACTATGTACTGAATGATGCGCGATTTGTCGTAGTGGTTCCCTTCGGACTTAGCTCCTTATATACGGGCTCGTGGAATGCTTAAGAACGATGAATCACTCGGTCATTTGTCAGCAAGCGGATCTCATGAGTGATTGGCGCGTCTGCACCTATCACGGAGGACCAAGAGACGACGATCGATCTTATCAGAATGACGACATGCCGGGGGTTAGTTCCAGTCTTTGTGGTCGAGGTCCAACCACCTGAACTTTAACTAAAGTGTGTCCCAGGTGTGATGGATAGCCCAATCCCCAGATGCTCCAAGGATCTAACAGTACAGAGTACGAGTAAGAATGCGCAGTTGTGCTCCATGGCTCTTCGGAGTTAGTCCGCCTTTTTATTCTTGCTTCTTCCGAACAACCCTATCGTGACCGGTTATCCGGTCGCGTACCCGAAGTGCCAGGGATGTTGGTGAAATTAGACCGGGGCTGTGAGAGAATCCTACGCCCTCGGCAAACCCACATCCGGCTTCTTCCTCGATAAATCTCGCCCTACGTTTACGCTTGATTGGTGGACAAGGCCCGGATTCCTTTCAGACTAGTCTAAAAGCTTAGCGATGTAACTCTTCAAGTTGGGATCTGCTCCGTTAGCTCCCTTAAGCTTTGCTGGATCTGTCTAGCTTTTGAGCTATAATCTGACACGTACATATATAGGATCATAGCCCAGTAAATTAGAAAAGTAAGATGGCAGTCCTAAACGAAGGAACGTCTTGGAAACCCTTCAAGAAGCTCCGCCCTTCCCAATCCCATCCGACAATGCTGTGTTCGACTTTACCGACAATACTCCAAACAAAGTCCAGCCGGAACGCTGGCAACAGGTCGAGATGGAGACCATCCCGATCCCTCTCACCGACCTGATCGCCCCGGTTCCCAACATCCGAACGCGGACCTTTTTTATCCTCAACGACCGCCTCGATGTCGACGTACTTCGGAAGGCGCTGGACGAGCTGATCCGGAAACATTGGCGCAAACTGGGCGCGCGGATGGTGTTGAAAGGCAAGGGTGAACAGCTGGAGTATCGCCTGCCAAAGACATTCGACGACGACTATGTCTTGTTCAACTGGTCCTCGAAGGACAGCCAGGACTCCATCGACAAAACCACTCAATCACTACAACGCCCTTCTTGCGCCGACGGAATCGCTTTCCTCCTCCCGATGCCTGACGTCGACAGCTGCTTCCGACCCGCCGACTGGCCATTTGAGCAGAAAGACGACCCGGCCGACGCCCCGATTCTATACGTCCACGTCTGTACATTCTCCGATGCGACCGTCGTCACCGTCAGTATGGCGCACGTGTTTGGAGATCAGCTTGGTCTGGCAAACATCGTCAAGGCATGGATGGGTCTGATCGAGGGCAAGACTCCCCCTCCATTTGTCGGGCACACCGAGGAGGTGCTCCCGCATGACAAGAAATTCGCCGACATGTCGAAGGGAGAGACATACAGGAAGGGAAAGATGCGAGTGAGGCGCTTCGGAGAGTACTTCTTTGTTATACTCGGCTTCATCCCAGACCTAGTCTTTCAGGCCAAGGAGGACAGCCACAACGTCTTCTTCCCGATTGAGGTGATCGAGTCGCTCCGAAAGCGGGCTTCGAAAGAGCTGGAGCAAAAGTACGGGGATGACGCCGGTCTCTCCCACGCTGATATCTTGACTGGCATCTTGACAAAGGTTTGTCTGTCCCCGAGCCTATGATTAGAAGCGAAGGCACTGACGAGCATGTAATCCAGTTTTCGCGCATGTCCAAGGCGTCTCCCACCAAGTTATCGCTCTCGCAAACAGTTAACCGTAAGTTGCGACATCACTAAACTCCCGTTGTCACAGTATCACTTACTTGGTATCTTTGCAGTGCGTGGCCGCATTCCCCAGCTCTCTGGCCTTGAACGCGACGGTTACATCCACAATGGTATGGTCTATGCGACGGCCCATTATCGGCATGGACCCTCGACTCCCGTGAGCGAGATTGCGTATCTTAACCGGCAGGCTGTCAAGGAAGCCATGAGACCGGAAGAAGTCGATATCGGGCTGGCTGTCATGCGTGAAATGGTGACGCGTGGGCAAATCATGCACACCTGTGAGCCCTTCGAGAAGTCGTACTCCGTCACCAACTGGTGCGGAGCCTGGAAGGGCGTGGATTTTGCACATGCTGTGAGAAAGGCCGAGAAGCAGGACAACGAGATCCAGAAGTTGGACATGCTTATCCTAGGCCAGGGCGGAGAGCTCAAGACCCCAAAGAGATGTAAGTTGCTTTCCCCCAAAATCACAGTTTGCCACCAAGGAACTGACACAGTGTCTTTAGTTCATTCAACTGTCATGTGTAAGACTGATGATGGGTACTGGGTCGATTTTAGCACTTCTGTGAAGGGTATGAAGGCTATTAAGGAGTATATTGCTTCAGACCCTCTGCTGGAACGGTTTTAACTAGATGAGAGAACGCGATAAACTAGCACATCCTACTATTACAATCTTTTCGTTTTGTTTCCTTCGTAGAATAATATTTATAGGCTGATTCTTTGAGCGCAGTGGTTGTGGGGAAGTACGCATAAATAATAGCTTGGTTTCTGCCGTGACTGCGCTTGACCAACAACGCGTGTTTGTAGCCATCGGCTTGAAGTTTAATATCTCAGTAAATAGAAACTGAAACATGGCTAGAATTAATTTGTTGCTTGGGTGTTGTCAGCTGAATTGTCGGCTGCATGTCACGTGTGTTGAGCAGAAGGACAACTTCGCCTCTTCCGTTTTATTCCCTACCCGCTAATTAGTGCTCATCCCGGAAAATCTCCCGCACGCGTCCTCTGAGATGACGGCCTCATCCACAGCGGCGACCGCGCCTACAGTGGCCACGGAGGCTCTGCCCTCCTCAGACAAGGAGTATGCTGTATCTCTGGGCGCCTTGGGATGGATCCTTCTCCTCTCGAGGGCGACTCGCATCAGTACGTAGACGCGTTCTGACCCCTTTCTCACTGACGCGTCCCTGACTCCCTGCAGCGTTTGCGCTCCTTTTGAAAGCTTCAAGAGCTGTGCTTGGCGGCTCCAAGGGGAGCTTTGCTACGTTCTACGAGTACATGGCGTGTCAGGGAATGCTCGACTACCAGTACGGGCTGAATGCCGTGGGCATCCAAAACTTGCTGCCGTCAACTGTAAAGACGTGCAAGAAGGTGGCAAAGAAGCAGGGCGCCCCGAGCACCGAGATTTGCCTGGGTGATGGAACCAAGGCTGTACGGATTGGGCTCGGCAGGGCAGAAAAGGTCATTGTGCTCTTCCACGGCGGCGGATACATGGCTCCGGCGTTGCCTGAACATGCCAAGCTCGCCATGGGCTTTGCCGACTCCCTCCCGGATAATACGTCTGCCTTTGTTCTTCAATACGGTGAGGCCCCTGTATGCCAACGATGAGAGCCTCGCTGATGAGATTTTATCAAATAGCCCTAGCCTCGGAAACCGGCAATCACTATCCCCGTCAGCTACAGCAGGCTGTGTCTCTGATACAATATCTGCTTCACTCGCAGTCGGTTCAGCCGTCAGCCATTACGTTGATAGGAGACTCTGCAGGTGGACACCTTGCACTAAGCCTCCTCTTGCATATCGCACACCCCAATCCATTGGTGTCGTCTCTGACCATGCAAGGTCATCTTGCCGGAGCTGCCCTTATCTCGCCCTGGGTCGTCAACACGAGCCCAAACAGTGCATCAATGAAAGAGAACGAGGATAAAGACCTTCTCAGCGCCCCCGCTCTCGACTACTGGACGAGGAATTTCATGGGCGATTCCGCGCCAGACCATTGGAATAGTGTCTTGACGACGCCGGCGGCGTGGTGGGCTGACCTGCCGGTTGAGGACATTCTTATAACGTACGGAGATAATGAAGTGCTTCGGGATGGCGCTTCGGAGTTTTGCAAGGCCATACAAGCTAATCACCCGAAGACAACGGCAACCAGCTTCTCTGGCGAACTCCATGCGCACATGCTGATGAATCGGTTTCTCCATATCAATAGACCTTGCGAATCAGAACGGGTCTTCCTGGATTGGCTGGATGCTCGTCTAAAGAACTGATAGATTACGGGGGGGATCTTTTAATCAAGGTATTAATTATAATATAGAGATAACTTTCATAAATTGCTAAGATTACTCCTGGGCTCCGGCAATGCGATTCTCCAACCAAAACTATCTCCAACTGAAATTATCTTTCCCTAGACTAACACGCACGAGCAAGCGAGCTGGGAACAGAAATATCACAGATCTTAACTGACGAGCTTCAAGTCCATTCCTATAAGGCCTCGCATTGTTGAAGTCGCCTTCTGGCACGTTATTTACATTTTTAGGGCAGCGAAAACAGCGCGCACGCTAACTACAAGTTCACAAATCCCCAACCTATCCTCTATAGCCTTGACCTTGCCCGTCTTAACGAGAGACTTGACTTTGCTCTCATAGCCCAAGCCGATGTGAACAGTCACGTAAATTTTCCAGCGAGGGTTTACGTAGTGATAGATCAGAGAAAGATGAGCCAGTAGGAGCGGAACTGATTGTTGATCTGGCACCCCCTAACCTAATTCTATAGATCAATGAGAGTCATTGCTACTTACATCGCTATTTTTGGTTGGTACTGGCGTCAGAGTCTCAATGCTCCCATAATCCCCCGAGAAAAGAAAATCAGTCGACTTCCCCTCCTCGTCTGGAAACACAGCGGATATCTCCCAGCCTTTTTGTTCAATACACATTGATACAGCTGGGTAAAGCTTCCCGCGAATCTCGGAAAATGCACGCCCTATGTTTGAGATCCCGATCAGTGCCCAGTCTGTGCGAGCAATGGTCTTCCACTTACCGATAACCTCACCATTCTTTGTGTAGAATGCACTTTTCTCCGTAAAGTTCACTCCACACCCAATCACATCACCCTCTCCATAAGGGGTACTATATTGAATTCCACTCCATCTCAGGTATTCATGGACACGGCCGCTGTTGGAGTGGAAACCCCACGAATTAGGGACCCGGCCGAGCAGTGCATCCAAGGGGGCCTTTTCATCGCAAAATCCCACGGCAAGGAAGCTAGAGTAGAGATGATGCATTAGCATGGTTTGCACTTTTGTGAGGAATATTTGTATAGCCAAGTTAATAGAATAACAGTACACTCACCCCAGTTTGTTGGCTTTAGTAATTTTGATTTCGAAATAGTAGACTTTCTCATCAAATAGGGGAACCATTGGACAGTCTGTTCTGGCACCCCCATAGATATTACTGGCAAAAGCAATTTTGACAAACTTGCTTTCACCTATATGATTTTTCAGATCATCAGTAGCATGTTCCATATTCTTTTCTAAACTCGTCCGACTTACCGTTGGTGATGAGGCGGTTGTCGTGTGTTTCCAGGTCCAGTCCAGGGGATTTGTCTTGCAAATGCCAGGCGGATGGCCTCTGCAAGTTCGTCATCAGCAGGGAAGTAACACCAGGAATCTCTCGCAACATATCCTCTATACGGTGAAACTCGTATCTGTGGGCCGTATACAACGGCGTCCACCCGTCAGGACCCGCATACTCGACATCCACGTCCTCTTTCTCGAGAAGCGCCTCAAGTGCCTGTCGTTTGTTTGACGCAACAGCTCCATGGACCGAAACGTCCCAGTACTCGGCATTGTCCCCCTCACTCGGCTGCATAGCAGTAATGATACTTCGCAGGGTGTCCATTCTCCCATCGCGTGCAGCCCAATATAAGGAACCGCGGTTTCGACAGTCGACAACTCGAGGGTCTGCGCCTCTTTCTAGAAGAGCGTTGACAATCAGTAAACGATCGAGCGAGGCTGCCCTCGCTAGGGCAGTCTTGCCCTCATGATCCTGAGCGTCTAGGACCTCTTGTTTTCCGAATCCGCTTTCAAGCAGCGAGCTAATATTGAGCCAGCCGGACCTGACAGCGACAATGAGAGGGGTCTGACCAAGGGCATCCACCTCGCTCGTATCGAAAGCCTCCTTGTCAATGAGGTACTTAACAGCGTTGAAGCTGCGGTGAGCAACTGCGTGCATCAAGACGGACCGGCCACCCGAGTCTCTGGCGAGCAGATCAGCACCGGCCTTGACAAGTTCCTCCAAGACATCGACTCGACCGCTGGCGGCTGCAATGTGGACTGCCAATCTGCCTCGGAGTCCAGTTTTGATGACGCTGGCACCCTTTTGAAGCATGAGGACAATGGTCGACACCTCGATATGTCCAGCAATGGCTGCGTTCAAGGGCGTATCAAGCTCACCGCCCGTGAGGTTGACATTGGCTCCCCTCTCAAGTAGCAGCTGGGTGAGCGTTTCGTCGGCATAGCATGCTGCTCTTTGCAGAGCAGTGGGTTGATGTTCCTCCACGAAATTGATGTCGACCCCCTTGTCGAGAAGCAGGCGAGTCTTTTCCGTGCCGTCGTTGCTGCTCTGCACAGCGACGCACAAGATGGTGCCATTCTGTCCCCCCGGCACATCAACCTTTGCATTCTTATCCAGCAGCCACCTGACAGCATCGACGCTGCCCTCAGAACAGGCCGCATGCAATGCTGTAAGATGAGGCTCCGACGTCTGGTTTACGTCAAGGCCCCGACTGATGAGGAGGTCTGCCAGTTCTGATCTAAACGCTGTGCTCGACACACAGTCGACAAAAGCCAAGGCAAGGATATCGTCGACATTGTCGGGGCAAACTTCCACAAGCTTCTGAGCCAGGTACATGGCTTCAGAATACTGGTTTTCCTGAATTGCTTCTTGGAGGACCGAATTTCCGTCGTTATCCTTGACGAGCAGATCTGCGCTGTAGTCGGCAAGAAGTTGGATCAGCTCGAGTGAGTTACTCGACCTCAACGCTTGGAATAGAGGCGAGAAATGAGGACAGTCTGTCCCTGCGAGGCTTGGATCAGCGCCCGCCTCTAAGAGTAGTTTTGCAGTTTCGAGGTGGTTCCACGAAACAGCCAAGCTTAGTGCCGTAATTCCCTCATGGTTGACAGCGTTTGGGTTGACACCTTGATCTAGTATCAGCTTGGTAATGGCAGGGTCATCATATGCAGCATGTAGGAGCGTCCACCCGGACTCGTCCTTGGTGTGCACATCTGGCTTTGGTGTCGAGTTCAAAAGCGCTTGAACGACCTCAACGCTCCTATCATATGCGAATGTGAATAAGGGAGTCTGCTCTTCGTTGTTGCGCTGGTCGACTTCCGCACCAGCATTGAGGAGCCTGTTCATCACATCCACACTTTTTACGAAATGCATCGAGGTCGCACCGTTTGCACCTCGAGCTGTAACATCGCAGAGTGGATTCGCAAGGAGCAATTCGACCCCTTGCAAAAAGTCGTGCGTAACTGCCATGTGCAAGGCCGTGTTGCCATCGGCATCTTGGGCATCGCACTTCCAACCACGATCCAGGAGCAGACGCAAGAGGCTCATGTTCTTTGAATGACATGCGATATGAAGTGGTGACCCTCCTCGGACAAATCCAGTCTCCTCATCTGCCACATCTTTCAGGATCTGAATGAATTCTTCAACTTCATCTACCTCGCCTGCCTCGGCAACGAGGTCCAAGGCCGTTTGGTTGTCTTCATTTTTCATCCACACCGTATCCTTGAACACGCAGAGTCTCCTTACTACTGCAAGATGCCTGTGTTCTGCCGCGAGATGCAATGCTGTCCGCTGCCGTTTGGCGACAGCGCTGGGATCAGCTCCATACTCAGGCCGAAGAAGTGTTTCGACACATGCTAAGTGCCCATTTTGTGCGGCATAGTGCAATGCTATCATGGACCAATTATCGACGAGCCCTATCTTGGCCCTGTGGCGAAGAAGAACCTCGACGATGTCTGCATGTCCAGATCTCGCTGCAAGATGTAGCGGCGTCATTCCTTTACTTGACACAGCATTAACCGAAAACAGTTTCGCGCCCCGAGAATCGGTGAGCAAAGCTTCAAGTGACTGCAAATGTCCTCCTTTGGCTGCAAGATGGAGGGCTGTATTGCCTTGAGAATCGGTTGCAGCTTGTGTTGACTTGTCTTCAAGCAGAGCATTGACAATGCTGGTGTGTCCGCCTCGTGCTGCTAAGTTCATAGCAAAGGCACGATCATCTTGTTTTCTGACTTTGCGATCCTTCCTGGCAAGGAGTGCACGCACAACATTGGTATGTCCGTTCTTGGCTGCCCATTCCAGAGCGGACCTGCGGTGATCGTTGCTCATGGTGAGGATGCGGTGCGGCAAAGACGGAACTTGAACTTTCCTCTCTGGTGACACCTCGGTGGTTGATCTCCGAGGGAGTCTATGTTGTAGCTTGGAGTTGGGTTGGAGATAACCAAACGGCGGGTTTCCTGCAGGCTCAACGGCTGACAATGGCTCGCGGTCGTTTCTGTCACCGCTTGCAGCGCTTTCGGCATCTTTGTTTCCGTCTTTAACGCCAAGCATGAAGTTTAGGAGGTCGAGATGCCCCTCCCGTGCCGCGATATGAACCGCGGACAGACCTTTCAAGTTTTCCGTGTGCACTAACTTGGAACTATCTCTGGTATGATGCAGAAGAATTTCAGCTGCCTTGTGGTGACCATGCATTGCAGCCAGGTGTAACGCCGTGTTTCCGTCCGATTTCGATGCTTCGTCTTCGCCATTGTCGGGTAAGAGCAGTGCCACTAAGTCAGGAAATCCCCCCGCTGCTGCATACTTTAATGCATCATATCCCATAGAGTTCTCTGCCTTTACGTTGGCGCCCTCAGCAAGAAGGATCTTGGCAATTTCAATCTGTCCTGCGAGTGCTGCGAAGTGAAGACTCGTCTCAGATCCAAGAGGGGCAAATTTAGGGTCTTTTGTTTCCCAAGGAGATGACCTCACTCCATGGGTGCCGGAATCCGAATCCGAATCGGAGTCGTATATGGAATTGAAGCCAGAGCTAGACTCGGAGCTGGACCCGGAGCTGGACCCGGAGCTTGAACCGGAGCTAGAGATGGAACTCGAAGCTAGACTCGGAACCGAACCTGAATCATGCTGTTCTCCCTCGTCTGATGCAGTATCCGTGTGTGCAGGTGGTGGTGGTGTTGAGACATTCGGATCGGCACCGTCCGCCAAAAGCATCGAGGCGATGTGTTTATGACCTCCACAAGTTGCATGGTGAAGTGGTGCATACCGAGTTCCGTCTGGCGTATTGACACTGGCAGCATCAACAGCAAGCAGGCTTTTGAGCACATCCTCGAAGCCTCCTGCAGCGGCGAGACCGAGTGCTTCCGTTGACCTGATCCCGGAGTCGAGGAACTTTTGGACCACGTTGCTGTGGCCATTCTCGGCTGCGATATCAAGTGCCTCACACATGTTATCTGCAATCTCCCCAGTGGACGATTCGACGCTGATGTAATGACTGACAAGTTCTTCAAGCCCAAACGCGGAAACAACCTTGATAGGACTGTCTATTCGCACACAGTTGCTCCTGAGTGACGGCTTCAGTTGATAGTAGAGGGTCGTCCAGCTGTCGATCCTCTCGTGGCACTCGAGAAACTGCATAACGTGGCTCTGAGCTGCCGATTTTAAGGTAGTCTCTTGAAAATGCTCTGGCCAGTATAAGGTTGCGTAGCTAAGTAGAGCGGATTCTCGATCGTTGGGAAGGACGGTCTGGGTGTCGTCTTGAAGCATGTCCGGCGCTGAGGCGTGCTGTCCGAAACTTTGCAAGTAGTTAAGACAATGCAAGAGAACTTCATAATGGTGATCATTCGATGTGGGCTCCTCATCTGCCGTCGACTGATTTGTTGCTGAGGCAAAGGCGTCCAGGAGAAAGGTGCGAAATGAGTCATGAACCAAGTAGACGCGGTTGTCTTCAACCTTGATTAGAGGGGGCACATAATGCTGGAGGTCTCCAATGACGTCTCTGCGAATCGAGTCGCCGAGACCTTGCCGCACATCACCAGCTTTCCTTCCCGAAATGTCTTCAACCGCAACGGCCACGGCCAACTCGCTTGGTCTCAGCGGTCGAACAGCATAGACGATCCAACGAAGGGCCGTGGTTATCCACTTCCTGTTGGTGTCGTCAATGGCCCCCATTGCAAGAGTGTAGCAAGCCTTAAGGGTCGCGGGTTTCTGTTGCAGCTTGGCCTTTATGTCTTTTCTCGTGGAGTGCCTACTTGTCCATTCCAGCAGTAGCATGTTGAGCCTGGTCAGGAGATAAGGGGACTCCGCTGAAAGTGCGTCTGGTTGACTTATAGCAAGATGCTCAAGCCCGTACCATGTCGAGTTCTCGAGGGCTAACTCGCGGATTCTGCCCTGCACATATTGTTGTTTGGAGAGGGTTATCGTCTTGCTTGTTGTGTCAAGAACAATGTCACGATATTGACTTGATTCAGATATCGATATTGGAAGGTGAATTCCGGAAAGCAAGAGTTTGAATCGACCCCTGGCCAAGTCGACAAACTCTTCCATGCGTCTGAGTACCTCGTCCGGAGAAGTGACACACTCATACACGGCATCGATGACGCAGTAGACGGAAACCTCTCGGTCGTCCAACAGGTTTTCCATGAGAAAACGGACCATGACCCACAAAGACTCAGTAGTCAAGACTCCAATATTTGTGAGAAAGCTGGACACGGGAGAGATGTGCTGGAAGAGTCGTGGGCGAGCTGAAAGAAGTTGCCGACAGAGCGACAGATAGAAGCCAAAGGGAGTACGGGCGCGAATATTGTTCTTGTTGAACGAGAAACTGAAGCATACCAGCTGACCCGGTTGCTCCATGAGAGAACCGAGGACTTGTGCTGTTATGGCTGTTGTCCCCGAACCTAGCGACCCGCGGATGCGTAGAATCCCAGCGAGGGGGTCGTTCTTCCATGACTGAAACGCCTCATTGTCGTGGACCCAACTCAAAGAGAGGGGATCCGAAAATGTTGGCTTTAGTCGATGAGTTTGGGAGTCGAGAGACGATAGCAGACGAAGAAAACCATGGAGTACGAAGGGATTGCCTTTGCACTCGAGTCAGTTGCAACGTCTGGAAAGTGGGCAACCCATGCACTGTGATTTCATAGCTGTATGGTTTGAAATGAAAGGCCTGACGTACTCTTTTTCGCTGCAGCGACCTGCTTGAAAGCCTCTTCGGATACTGGACTCCCAGGCACAAATTTCCACAGCTCTTCGTGGCGGCAATCAAACCCAACGTTCGTCTCGTCCTGCCTAACAAGGGTAGCGTACCGTTGTTCAAGCTTAATAGTATTAGCCCAGGGTTGCCTTTTGACGTGCACAATGGTGACTTACTACTGGATGCTGGCCTGACTCGTAAAAATTGGCTACCTCAAAGCTGCAAGAGATTGTGCGGAAGCTTGCGCTTACGCTCTCTAGTTCTTCTACCAAGCGTTGAACAAGTTTAAGTGGATAGTCCGGCAGCGATTTGGCCGTCGAAAGAAGACTCAGGTAAAGGTGTTCCCAACTCCTTTGTCTGGTTGCGCGATGAGCAACTCCGCAGAATACCTGGCAGGAAGCCCTGAATTAACGATATGTGAAAAGATGATGTAAAGGGTTTTATGAGATTCAGACTCACCACGGTCGAAGTGTGCAACGCTATGTCCCGATACCTCGCCTCCTCCGTCGCGGATATGAGGGCCTTGATAACTTAGCGCAAGACCAACAAATAGTAAATAGGATTCTTTTACTTGTTTCACAACGAAGCCACCGAGTCCATGGGCAAAAAATACAATTGGGACCTCCTGCAGATTGTTAGCTATCCCATATTCACACCGCATACATACTCATCCAGCTTACCGTGGAAAAAACGCGAGAGTTCCACAGTTGCTCAAGTAGCTCGTTTGATCTTTGGTACAGAAGTCGCTCGCTTTTGGAGGAGCTATCTAAGAACGAGAACTCGTCGATCAGGCTTGTTGGGAAGCGCTGAGCGAAAGATGCCTTGGGATCTCCGTCACCTTCTGTTGGAGGCACGGCGACCCCAGAAACAAGAACCAGGCTATTGCGATGAACACACCGTCAATTAAGTGCCTCAAGCGTGCTTTCATTCCTGTGACAAAATCTAGTCAACTTACTGGACGGGCGTATCATTCATGATGGCAATACTCCCGACAGTGGGCTCTGTCAATGGTTCTGAATCGGCAAAGTGAGTTGTCGAAGAAACGCAGAGACGAAAGAAACAGGTCAGGCCGGGCTTCCTTGCACAGGAACTCCCACTCGGTAGGTATGCAAGGTATAGGTACCGATACAGAGACACGACGCCCTGTCAAGAAGGTGTCACAAGGCTTTCTTGGGTGAGGTGATTTATCAGCGCCCGCGATCACCTGAGGCTGACATGCATATATTATCCAATATTGCGACGTTGTGTGTGTGCAGAGTATTCCTTACACTAACCATTGTCAAGGTCGGCGACCAATCACGGTCTGACTTTCTCTACTCAAGGCGCACCTCGATATGCACGACAACTAACCAGAGAGATAACGGGGTTTTCAGCTTCTCACCTTGCTTCCGCCCCCACGAACAATCCCTGATAAGTGAGACAACGCAATGCCAACCAAACAAGGAAGTGCCAGTTGTCGGCAAGTGAAACAAGCGGACCTCCATCTTTCAGTGCAAGTCCCTTCCATCGAGAGTTGTCACGACCGTTACTCCGCCCACCTTCTGCAAATCCAAGCTGTCCATTTCCTTCAAATTGTGCCTTTTGGGATCCAGCGCCTTCATATTCCTGCCCGAGTCAACCTCTACCGGGTCGATGGGGTCTTTGCGCTCCATGCCGAACAGGGTCTTGACAGTCCCGATGAAGTCCACGTCCGCTCTGACCTTGACCGTAAAGGTGAAGGGCACGTCGTAGGGGCGTCGCAGAAGCACGGCCGCCCGCATCAAGGTCGGGATGCCCGTCTCCTTGTCCTCGTTCTCCTCCAGGGTCCAAATGACGACATTCTCCTCTCCGACAAACCCTCTTCTCATGATCCGCTTGACCCCAGTGAGCTTGGTGAAGAAGTCTCGACTCTTGACCTCGCCCAGCTCCCAAAGAAGGCCTGCCTCTGCACCAGCGAGGTCAATCCCTCCATTGATGCCGACGTTGGCGCCGTACTTGACGTTTTGAACCTTTTCCGTCTTGTTGAGCGCCCATTGGCCGTTGGGGGAGATGTCATGGACAACCGGGTCCTGGGACGTGTCCCCCTCGGAGTCCTCGAACGTGAACATCACCGACGCACTCTTGAAGCGTCGACCGCCAGTAGCGACAAAGCGAAACTCAAAGGTAAGGATGGTTGCTAGGTCATCACTTTCGGCCAGTTCGCCGTGCGTGATGCCGACGATGGCCACCTTGGTAACAAGTTGGTCTCCTCTATCCACGAGAACGGGCCGGAACTTCTCGTTGACATTGTTCTTGGTGCGAAACTCGCCTTCATCGATGGGCTCCTCCAACAGATTGACAACGAGCTGATCGGCCATGTTGCTGGCTTGAATTCGAAGTGGCTGGATCGGATAAGGTTGTACTTGAAGCGCGTAGAAAAGAGATGAATGCGATGTGCTCCAGACCAACAGCCATGTGTGGTATCTACAGTATATATACACCCCTGGGTTGGGTTTCTATTCGATTCGTAGCGCAAGTTTTGGCCCCCAACTCAGAGTTGGTTGCCTGGAGGTGAAGCCAACACCACTTCCAGGCCTCGCTCGGCTTTAAGCCAGGGTTGACCGGAATCTGACCGATGCGTTAGTAGATACCGCCCCCAACTCCTCCCCGATTGCACAATGCCGCCGCCACGCAGGTTGTATCGATACATCGTTGTGGCGATCCATGTCAACATGGCTCCATGGCTAGGGTAGTCCTCCGCCCCCCCTGGGATGCATGTGTGATGGCGTCGGGTCCTCCACTCCTTTCCGCGGGACGCCCTTCGTGACCACCCTGCGGCTACATAAGCAAGCTGGTTACAACCTGCTCCCACGCTAGAGACAACAGGTAGCCTACTCGACCTAGCAGTCTTGACTTTTAGCCACCCAGGGCGATTCATTATACTCATTGATTTCTGCAATGGAGGGTGAGAAAGTCAGACGACCTGCCAAGAACAAGAAGACCGGCGCCAAGTCCAGCAAGAGCAAGAAGGCCGAAAACGCAAGGCAACAACCGCAGTTGACAAAGAGGGAAAACATTAGGAAGAAACAGAGCCTTCCTGAGCTGTTGTTAGAGGTACTGAAAAATTTCCCAGAGTGTTACGGCGAATGCGCAACTCCACGCGAGGCAGTCGAGGGCGACAAACAGGACCGCAGCCTGCAGGACTCTGAACATGACCGGGCACTGGCCGACTTCGAGACATTGTTCAAGTCCAAGCTAAAAGACGCTACTAGCAGAGCCCGGGATGGAAGCGAGAACTTGTTTCATTTTCTCGTCATGAAGCGATGGTGGGAGACTTCAAAGGCAAAACTCTTCTTCAACTGGATGCTGCTCCAGCACGAGCATCACGTCCTTTTGGGACTAGAGGATCATCGCGGGTTTACGCCCATGCACAATGCTCTCTTTGACAAAGTTGACGACTTCATCGACGTTGTTTTGGAGGTACACGGGCTCAACGTCACTGGCATTCTCGAAAAGAAGTGCTCAGCCGGCAACTGCCTCCATCTTGCCACCAAGCATTCGTTCCCGAACTTAGTCGACATGATCAGCAAATGCACGGGAAACATGGACATTTTCATGGGCGAGGAAAGGTCGCCAGAGGACACACCTCTACATATTGCTGTTCAGAATGTCCAGGCTCTGGTTAGTTACGACGAGGCTCATTCAGAGATGGGCGATGAGTCCGAAAGGGCTGAAGACGACGACGACCAGCATCATCAGCCGATTTACGACGACGATCGGGAATTGGAAGATGACGATGACGATGACGATTCTGATTTCCAGGACACGAGCGAAGACGACCGATCCCTCGAGTCGGAGGGGTATTTGATGAACGAAGAGGGACTAGAGCTTGATGAAGAGGTCGAGGACTTGGAAAGAGAAAGCTTCAGACTAGAATCGGAGGAAGAACGCGAGAAACGACTGACAAGGGTCATCAACAATCTTGACAAGGATATGGCCAGACCAAGGCCAGTCCCGTCGGAAGAAGAAGATACTTTCCGGTCTTCTCAGGACACACTATTCCAGCATTCGATGGAGCTACCTCCCCAACACAGCGTACGGCTGCTTGTGGAAGCATGCCCAGAAGCCCTGACCATCAAGAACAAAGCCGACAGAACCCCTTATCAGGAACGAGAGTACGTCTTGCTCAACGACCCGCTTGTACAGAAACTCGTCAAAGCGTACGCTGAAAAGAAGCCGCGACCTCGCGGGGAGACGGAGGAAATCCGCGAGTCTCGTGCCAGGCGCATCATTGTCGTCGAGGACCCGGTCGCCCATTACATCAGATCGTTTTGCATGCGCAAGAGCAGGTCGCGAGAAGAAACAATGAAGCGGCTCTACAAGCCAGGCCATGGTACGTCACAAGGGCACGGAAACACCCTTGACCAAGCGTGCTGACAACAAAACCCTTAGAATGCCACATCGAGTTCGATCTCGAAGGAATGCCGACTCCTGTTATGAAGCACGAGTATCTCGACCAGCTGGAAAAACACCTCAAGTTTGAGAGCATTCTCAAATATGTGGCGCTACCCGTTCTCTCTGTCGAGCCTCGGTCCTCTAGGAACCCAAGAAGGTTGGTTGTAACTCTACGTTTGCCCTCGCGAACCCCATAGTGCTACCAGGCAGAGCCAGGCTAACACATGGTTTTCTCGTAGCCTTCAAGCGTCGCCTAAAGACGCGCAATCTGAGCTTCATCGGACCGGACGTTCTGATCTCGTTGCAGTGTTTGACTGGCTGTGGCGCCGGGGCGTGCGCGAAATCATCAAGGTCATGGTTGTCGACGACGGAGATCATCCCCACGCCGATGCGGCCATCGTAGACGCATTGTACGGGTTCAAGGTGGAGGAGTGGGACTGGAAGAGGGTTGATCTCTGCAGCGACGTCATATACGAGTCGTCGCCGGCCGTCAGAGAGGTGTCGTTGTACTCGTCAGGAAATAACGCCGTCTTGATGGGCTGGGCAAGTGCAGAAGGACTCGGGAACCGTGACAAGTTTCCTCACGTACGTCATCCCGTGGCTTTTTTTCTGGGAACCAACCACCTAAGCTTGACTCTCACACTAACACGAGCTCTGTAGCTTAAGAAGATTAATCTCTTCGTTCAAGATGTATGTTGGGATACTTACAAGACTAAGTGAAATCACAAGGGTGTTAGTGCGGCAAGTTTTTAACTTTATGTGGCCTCAATAGGGTCTTGACGACAACGAAAGATGGAAACGAAACAACAGGCGTTTCCAAGAGAGAATCTTCAAGCAGGTACAGAAGGGACAAAAAGGACTGAACGGTGGCAAAATCGACGTCAAGATTATTGCAGACAACCATGCAGTCAAGTTTTCTTCTGGGCTCTCAACTACGGAAAGCATTGAAGAGTACGTTGAACTCATATCATTGTGCAAAACAGCTTCTCTAACGAAGAAAACAAAAACAGGGCCCCCCCTTGGATCAGGAGCATCAGAGAGTACTCAACATTCCTGATGAACGCTTCCATGTCCCTTGGTAAAGGCAAACAAGTTTCATCTGTCAAAATCGCCATCATCGACGACGGCATCGACGCTACTCTGCATGACCTGCAATCCAAGATTGCCGGAGGCGCCACCTTTTGCCCTTACCCGCATTCCTCTGTTCTCGTGAACTCCTATTTCGTGCCTCGTGGCAAGCATGGCACTTTGATGGCGCAGCTCATTTGCGACATTTGCCCGGCTACGCAACTGTACATTGCAAGACTCGAAGAGCTTCCCGCGTTGACGGGGAGTGGCCGTCGTGTTACAGCGAGGTCAGCGGCCAAGGTATGTCTCTTGTCGCATTTGATGTCCTTCATGATATCAAACAGGGGAGAAACGGAAACTTGGGCTGACTTGCACCTAGGCTGTCGACTGGGCGGTCAGCTGTGGCGTCGACATTATCTCGATGAGCTGGACGATTCAGGCAACTGGACAAGAGAATGAGGATATTGACAAACTCAAAGCTGCGATTAACAAGGCAAATTCCAAGAACATTCTCATGTTTTGCTCGGCCAGCGACCAAGGAGCGAACAACAAAGACGAATGCTTCCCAGGCGGCTGGAACCAGTGCATCCGCATCGGCGGTGCCACGTTTACCGGCGAGAAGTTGACCTGGGTGGATGACAGGGTCGACTTTTGGTTCCCCGGCCGCAACGTCCCCTTTCCGTCCAAAGATCACAAGTCAATCACGTACGAGTCTGGGAGCTCCGTCGCTACCGCCGCAGCTTCGGGACTGGCTGGCGTCTTGATACTGAGTGCAAGGCTCTTGCATGGCGACGAGTATGGAAAAGACAAACGCAACCCGTTCCAGGACCGCACCGCAATGGTCAACGCATTCACCATGATGGCCAGGGGATCAGATGGCAAGTTTCCTCGGACTGATGATATCTTCAACAAGCTGTTCAAGAAGAAGATTTCTCAAGCCGCCCTAAAGCCAAGTAGGAGCGTTGAAATTAACACACTGGACTGGAACGACGCGTCTAAAAATGCGCTGGGTGCCCTCTTGATGCATATCCAGGTATGTCAAGATGTCAGACTCTAACTTGAAACATTTGCTTACATGCATACCAGGGTTCATAATGGGATGCTAGATTATACGTCCGGGAAGGCCATTAGTCTAGAAAGTCAATGGTTGAGGCACACTGATCACCATGCACCGAACGTCATTCGATAATAGTGGAAGCCTTGGTTCACCCGAAATGCTCTCAAGGCGAAAGCTCGTTGGAGTTGTGGTGGGCCTCGCCGGCTGGATCATGTCAGAACAAATCACCTCAGCATTTCTACGGGATGGGTCACGTCAAGAGACTTGGAGCGAGGAGGCATGCACCTATTTTCAACGATTCAAGGAATTCAGTTCCGTATCTAGCACACGTTCAACATAGAGTGGCTACAGTCCCAGATCCGATTACAACCGTCACTTGTAGACGATTCCATCGACATGAAAGGATTGCTGATGCCTACGGCAGACAAGGAAACGATGATTTCGGATGGAATATTGTTACAAAGAAATAGTCATTCAATACCAGCCCTAGAGCAACATGTATGCGCTGTAATACCAGTAATTCCCCCACTCAGTTATAGGACATGAGAAAACATGCAACCATTAAGTAATGCCCTGGCAAGTGCTTGTCAATCTCCAACAGTGGCTCACTCTAGTCACACAAGCCGAATCATGCGGGTGCTCATTTTAGGCTCCCTGGCCTTGGTGAGAAGAACACTCCATCCATCCAGTTCAGGGACAATCTGGGAACTCCTAAAGATTGAGAGGACTATAGAAGCCAAGTCTGGCGTGGCGTCTTGTGTGCTTGGAAGCTAAGAATATGCTTAGAATTGTTGAGTACCTCTGTGATAGTCCGGAACAAACGAAAGCAGTTCTGATTGGCAAGAACTTGCCGGATTCAATACGAAATATAACAAAGGTACAGTTAAAGAGCACTGCTCCAGCAGAGCACCCGATAGAAACATCCCGTTGGGATCTCAGCCACTTTCGTAATGCGTGGTGTCGCTGTTGACGCCATTGGGTGGGTTCAGCTGAGTTCTAGCCCGTGCGGCTGAATGAAACTTCGACTCTAGACGCCCAAGTGTGAAGGCGTGGCGTAAGTGATCACACCAATGGCATAGGAGATCTGACATCCCCCAACTCCTCAAATGGTCTAGTTGTTGCCAGATGTTAGGGGCGGATTGGTTCGGGTTTGTTGAGATTGCAGGTTTAGTCATTGGGCTTGAATGTTAGTGCAACCCCCGCCTCGGGCCTCCGTCACGATGAGTACATAAGGGGAAGTTGGGGAGATGAAAGGGGGTATGGGAGCCGATAGCTGATTGGTCTGTGATACGAAATCCGGAGGGGTAATGTCTTTTATGTCATTTAGATGAACCGATGCTCAATTCTGGTAGATGGAACAAACTTTCTTTGTTAGCAGTGGGAAGCTTACAATACGCCACCATGTATGATTGCTTCTGTTACCTGTGCTCAATCAGCCCTCTATTTGTTTTCCCCGCACCCTCCCCTGGGAGTTACTCAAGCCATCTGTGTTTTCTCCGGGATCACCGTTGGGTCGAGCCACAAGCCTCTCCAGCCATGACGTTTACACCTGAAACTCGGTTCAACCTCCTACGCACCGTTTGGGCTTCAGTTGCCGAAGGAGACTTGGCAGCATACGCTTTTCGTCGATATTACATCATCTGGCTCGGTTGCCAGCGCCATCAGCACCCACGGCCAGACACCATTTTCAAGCGGCTGGGACGTGATCCGACACTAGGACCTCGATCTGCTGGTAGACATTAGCGCCAATTGGTTTGAAAATCCGGCCTTAGCGTTGACCATCTAGACCGCGTCTCCTCCCCGCAGGGCTGACCTAGTGTGGGCAAGCTGAAAGAAGGCGACGGACATGATCACTATATCAATCCCCCCTTCCTCGGGAAGTTTCAATCCCACAAGCACTACGCTACATCACTTGAACACACTCGCTTACAATCATTACTCTTTTGACTCTTCACCATGAAGTTTATCTCGACACTTGCGGGACTTGTCGTTCTCGGCACTGTTGCCGCTTCTCCTGTCTCAAGCCCCGACGATACCGGGCTCGTAGGTATGTATACTTCATGGTCCTCCACAAGGAAAGCTACTGACTTTTATAGGCCGGGCCAGCAAGTGCCAGTGGAAGGACAAGCAATGCTGTGCGAGTGGCAAGGACGACTGCAGTGGTGACGACTACAAACATGGCACTGAGCACTATGGCTACCGCCACACCATCTACGTCAAATCCCACAGGAGCATCCAGCACGCCATCAACAAGGCCAGTCGCGGCGATCGCATTGTTGTTGAGGCCGGCATATACGCCGAGCAGCTCACCATCGATAAAGACGGCATCGAACTCGTCGGCAAGGGCGCTGTTCTTGTCCCCCCTAAGAAGGCCGTCAAGAACCACTGCTCAGGTCTCAGTGGTCCCAAGACCGAGGCTGGCATCTGCATAACTGGCAAGGGAATCAAGCTAGCTCCTTTCGTGGTCGAGCACCGAAAGGTCCTCTCCGTGGAGAAGACTGTCAAGGATGTTTCGGTGACCGGCTTCGAGGTCCGCAAGTTCTCTGGCATCAACATTGCCATTCTCGGAGCCAAGAATGCCCACGTCACCAAGAACAAGCTCACTGATGGTGGCAAGTATGGAGCGCTCACAGCTGGTTCATACAAGACGTTGGTCTCCGAAAACGAGGTATCATCGACGGGGTTGAGTCCTAATATCGCAGTCTGCATGGACAACTTCTCGGATGTCTTGGTCACCAAGAACCGTGTTTCCAACTACGGCATCGGTCTCTGCGTGCAAACCAACGGAGCCGAAGTTCAATACAACAAAGTCAAGAACTGCTGCGTCGGTATCTTTGTCGATCCTGGAGTCAAGGGCGCCAAGATCCGTCACAACTACGTTGGTCCGTCGAATCCCCAATGCCCGGGATCCTCGGGAATTATCCTGGATGGCGCGGTTTACACCAAAGTCTCGGATAACACCATCGAGGGACAGAAGACTATGGCCGCTGGTATTTCCGTCTTCGATGATGAATGTCTCCAGACTGGCCCCAGCGTCTCCCTTTCGTGCCTTTCTCTCAAGCGAAAGGCTATCGCTTCAGACAACGTCATCATTCGGAATACCTTCCGCAACAATGACTTCGACGTCTTTGTCAACACCACAGCCACGGACAACGTTGTCAAGTGTAACGACTGCAAGACGTCGTTCCCGGAAAACCTCTGTGCCAAATAATTTGAATTCTCAAAGTTGCACGGAATTTAGCTGGTTTGGGATCCATGACACCTGTTTTCGTGATTTGAAACCTTGGCGGGCTACTTTTGGTTCCATAAAAGTATCTAATATTTCTATCTGGTTGAGATTAATTATGTACTCTGAATAGTCTCTGATCATCTGGCTGGTTCAACTGAGATATTTTGGGCACCTATTTTATTATGCTACCCAATCCCATCTCATGCAATTTTAGTTACAAACCTGTCGGTTGACCCGTGAAAAGACCTCCTCCCTCCATCCGCAAAGGCCAATATGAGTAGCAGCTGGCCCGATAACTCCTTGAGCCAAGGTCGTCGTGACAGAAGCAATCCCCGCCTCTGTGGTAGTAATGTATCCTAAACTCCGCAGATGGAAAATGCGATACATGCTTTGAACAAAGACAGACGCGACATTCAAAAACATGTCTCTTTGTAAAAACAGATGAATATCGTCTCGAGGATCAGAAGCGTGACTCGCAGAGAGTATACCGTCAAGTCCACCGAAGACGCGAGCAAATGACAGTCCAGGGTTTTTCCAAACGCGATACATGGACCAGAAGTGAATGAGGGTTGTTGCGGCCGTGCCCACAGTGTAGATTAGTCTCAAACTTGTCGGGGGGGCGTTGCTCTGTGGATGCTTTCCCTTCTTCGTTTGTTTCATAGACACACCATCCTTCGTGGTAATTCTGCGCTTGTCGGAGAGCCTTGACAACCCGCTAGTGAGAAGACCAACAATGACGGGGAATGGCTGCCATAAAGCGATGAATCCCTGCCAAGTGTGCTTGTTCTGGAGCGGTCCAATCATGAGTACGGTGGGGAGAATATACCCAAGAGTGAAGCCAGGAATCAAAGCATCGGCAGCTTCCTCGGCCACCGCGTGACCGGCAACAGTACCAAAGGAGTGGTGTGCGACCGTTGTAAATATGGTTGCCAAGTTGTAAAGTGGTGCAATTCGACCAATCCCGAGGAGTTGGTATACGGCTCCAAAAACCGACGGGCTGTTGATGATTCAGTTAGTTATTCAAGTTGATTGATGGAGTAAGATGGAGCAAAATCAGAGTTTAGCTGATACTTACAAGGAAACGAGCAGACCGGCACTTCCTGCTCGATAGCTCTCGATTGTCCAGTCGACAAAGGAAGCGAAGATGACCGGCGTGAAGTAAATCCATTGAATTCTCTGCGCGGGATCCGGTCCCGTAAGAGGCACTCCAAAGACGGACACCAGTGTTGTGAACAGTTCATCGAGAAACCCGATTCCCAGATACCGTTGCCTCAGTGGAGCACCGGCAAATGACGAAGGCACCTCTAGAGGCAACAGAATCTTGTTGGATAGCCGGTATAATGCACACTGGCATATGGCCGCGAGGCTGGTAGGAAGCCAAGTTGAGCTCAGTGGCTTGGCCGGGAGCTCGTCGTTGAACGGGATCGAATGTGCACGTTTGGGGACGGGAAGCATTTCAAGACGGGAGGCGCCAACAAGTTTGTTGGACCAAAGCTGGAGAGTGGCTTCCTGGCTCATTAGACGCGGGAGAACCGTGGCCAGGAAAGCCAGGAGTGGTGTTTCGAGTGCATCATTCTGCTGCCGGTAATGAGCATCTGCCACGAGGGCTGATACACGTTCGAACCGATCGTTCTGCGTGTTACTGAAGATCTCGTGAATTTCCGAGCGCGTCAAGTGCGAATTCTTCTTTGAGGACAAGTAATTTGTCAATGTTGCGGCGGTCTCGATAGCACTGTTTCCGCCGTATCCCGTTAATGGTTCAAACTACATCCAATTCAGTCAGTATCAAGGAATTGCACAGGCAGGATCCGGGATTCGCATGTCGCACCTTGTGAGCCGCGTCGCCGATTGTGATGACGCGCTCGAAATGCCATTTCTGGAAAACGTACTCGTGTAACGGAGTCAAAACTGAGCTTGTCCTGGCCTCGTAAATCTGGCCGAACGTGGCATCCGGTGTGATTGGGTCTGACGCGTGTTGCTGGGCGAGTGCTTCTTCATCACTCTTGCTATACCTTGGAATGTCATTTCCAAACAACGTGACGTCCAATTTGACGAACAGAAACCAGTACACCCTTCCGCCAGGGCCAGTAATGATCAGGTAAGAGAAGCCCTGGTTCATCACATACTGCACACCGTTTGAAAGTGCTGCGATGGGGCGTGATATCCCAAAAATGCATTTGTAGTAGCATGGAACCTCTAGATAGATCGCGAGTTAGTTGACGGGCGTTATCATCGAGCTAGTAAGCCCAAATGGAAGACAGGGGATACTTACTTGACCACTCGTCCAATGGGAAATAGCCAGGCGACATCTCATTACCGATGCGCCACATTTCCTTGCGTACGGTGCTGTAGATGCCATCTGCACCCACCAGGATATCGCCTCGGATTTTTTTACCCTTGTTGGTTACAACTTCGACAAAATCGTCAAGTTTTGTGATTGATTCAACCCGCTGACCGACCAACACAGGGGCTTTGGATTCCAAGTTGTTGTAAAGTTCCTGCAGAAGCATCTGTCGATCGATGAAGATGGTGGGATATCCATGCCTGGGCAAATAATGCTGTCAGCTCAGCACAGTCAGTGTAGTTAACCTGATCTTACCTTCTCATAATCTCGTCGTGAACCTTTTTGTGATGGGCGATTACAGATGCGTCCGAGACGCGGACATATGAATCTTGCAGCGGCATGTCGACGATTGACAAGACTCTGTCGGCACATCCGATTTGGTCAAGAATCCTGAGTCCATTTGGCTGAATGCCAATACTTGCGCCGACCTGTGGTGCGATTTCGTCATTCGATTCCAGTACGACAAAGCGTATTCCAGCCTTCTCTAGCATGTTGGCTAGAGAAAGGCCGGATACGCTACCGCCCACAATGACGACTGTAAACTCAGTTTCGTCCATGTTTCGCAGTGGAGTTGAGAAGTTCAAGGTACAGTTTGCAATAAATTTGAAACTAGTAATCTATTTCATATAGACAGCTTCTGTAGGTACGGAGCTACCTTATACCTGCCTTTATCAAGCGAATTTGGATCATCGTCGCGTTTCCGGACACCCGGGCTCACTCGGCGTTCCGTAGGATACCGAGCGAGAACTGAAAGTCCCCGTTCTGGATAACACGTCGCGTTGGTTGATCGGATTCGATGGTTATCCAAGGGACAATCCTTGACTTGCATGCGAGTCCCACTGACAGAACTGACGTGATATGAGTCGGCGGCGAATATCCCTCGCCTCCGACATGCCAGACATGTCTGCTGCGTGATTGTGCTGTAGTATGGGATGGAGATGAAGATGCCGATCCGGCATTCATCCATGCCTGTTGTTTCATGGATGTACGGGGAGATGGGGCCTTTTCTCATACGGAAATCGGACTTGTAGGGGTTTGCAGAGGAGACAACAACGTGGCCACTCGGACTGGATCGGCAACTACTCCACTATGTTTTATGGCATGCTGTTAAACGCTATTTGTCCTATCACGGTTTCTCCAGGGGGCAAATGATACCCCAGCAACCCCTACTTCAGCCCCTATTCACATGGCTCATTTACCTGCGAAATAACGTCGTCGCATTCATACGGCACAGTATAGTCTGTACCATGCTTGCAAGTCCGCATTTTACTACATAGGTTGGGTTGAACCCAGAGAAAGGGAATGCTGCGGAGCCCGCAACCGGTGCGCTGCAGGAAGTGGATATTAGTGAATGGGTCTCGACACGATCTTTATGTCGGCAGATGATATCTAGCCGTGACTTCCCGCTATGGATCCGCTTTGTCGGACGAGATCCTGGACGCGCCGTTCGGAGTCTACTTATCCTAGCCCGGGACTATTACGGAAGCTAAGGTAAGTTGCCGCGGATCAACAGGAGGAAATGGGGGGTTTTCTCACCTAAAATAACCTTGAGACTTCGGACTGATGAGGCAAGCTGTATGCGGATTCAACTAGCCCCTCGCCGTTCCGGGTCCAATCGTAGTTGAGGCAAAGACTGGATGCCGGGCTTACTCTAAAGAAATAGCACCTAGGTATGGACTCTTGTGTCACTATCTTCGGATTCACCAGGGTTACATCCCCGATTACCAGGGGCAAGAAGCGGATGTTGCTCCCCGTGCCACTAGTTGTTGATAGGCCGCCCGTTACTGCCGCACGTACGCTAAGTCCAGATTCCCCATGTCGACATACACCTACTAAGTAAAAGACTACTTTGTACGCATCCTCCTTGTAGATGGTTATTAGTCTAGGGTAGGGGCTCTTGCCGCCATCCCAGCTCAGCACTTTCCTCGACATGACAGTATCTGATCCTTCAATACTGATGAGATCAGGTCTAGGACAGCGAGCAACTGTCGATGTAGGAATGACAGGTCGTGGACATCCTTGAATGATTGTTACGGGAAAGAATTTAATCTCAATTAGAGTACTCACGCACACAGCCAAGAACCACATGCTCTAATCTATAACTCTAAAACTTTATGAAGCATACGCCGCAATTCTCTAATTCTTGTCGGAATCAAGAGGGTCTACCGTTCGTACAACCCTGGCCGGAACACCCATCGCGACAGAGTAGTCAGGGATATTCTTCGACACAACGGCCCCAGCTCCAATCGTGCAACCTTTGCCAATCGTGACACCGGGTAGCACCGTGACGTTGGCTGCGAGCCAGCAGTCGTCACCGATGGTGATGGGCTCAGCATACTCGATGTTATCTCGCCTCGACTGAAGGCTGGTCTCGTGCGTGGCTGTGATCAAGCTGACTCCGGTGGCGAAAAGAACTCTGTCGCCGATGGTCACATGAGCACAGTCGAGGATGACGGTACTAACAGGTTGGGTTAGTAGGTGGCTCGTTCTCTCAAGCAGGAAGCCTAGCTACTTACTTAAAGTTGGCGTAGAACCGGTCTCCGATTGTGATGTTGCATCCGTAATCCACTTGCAGGCTTGGCTCGAGGTAGATGTCCTTGCCAACCTTGCCGAACAGCTCCCGGATCATGGCGACCCTGGTGTCTGTCACTTGGGCCGCCGTCATGGTTTCCTCCGGGACAAACGTGTTGAATTTCTGGGCGAGACGGCGTGCACGGTTCCTCGCCTCCATCAGCTCTGGCGCCTCGCAGCTGTAGAGCATGCCGGACAGCATTTTCTTGTAGTCATCGCACCAGGGGACGTGTGAGAGCGTCTTGGAATAGGCAATGGCCGCATCGTCCTTTTCCGTGCGAACGGGGGCTACCATGTTGACTATGACGGGCGAAGGTGATTCCCTGCAGTGAATAGCCGTTTCCAGCAGTGTAGATAGAGTATTAAGAAGATGCCGCAACGGTTGAGAGGGGATCCATGAAGGACAGTCAGAAATCAGAAAGTCAGTGGGTTTTTGTGACCCCTCCTTAATAATCGACACGACATGTCAGCGCATTTGTCCTACACAGTGACGAGCTGCATGTTTATTGGCCACTCGGAACCGAACTGGCCGAACTGCCTTTTTCGGTTAGAAGGTTGATCGACTGTCCAGCCTCGATCGTGGATAAGTAAGCAGCCCTGCAGTCAGCAAGTATCCGTCATTGCAGAACCAGGTCAACAACTTTCGTCCTCAATCTTGGCATCATGGATACCGCAAGTCACTCCAAGAGAAACCCCGCCTTGCAAGCCGCCATCTCTCGGCGCCCGTTCCCGGGATTTCCGTTCATCCCCGAAAACCGGGGAGCCCGGCGCCAGCACTTGGACAGCGTACGTCATCTGCTTCCAGTGCCTGGGCCGGTGCCTGAAGTCGTCGAGGATGTGCATCTGGTAGAGGCTCGAGATGGTCACAAAGTTCCTACTAAGAGCTACCGCCCGGCTTCGTCATCTGCCGGCGGAAAGAAGAGACCTCTGGTGGTACTGTTCCACGAAGGCGGATGGGTCATGGGCGACGCAACCGATGAAGATTCAAACGCCAGGATGTTCGCCAGAGACCTCGGCGTCGTCTGCCTAAACCCAGAGTACAGGTTGGCTCCAGAAAATGCCTTCCCAACTGGCGTGTTGGACTGTTGGGACACGCTGAAGTGGGCGGCTGCCAATGCTTCCCTTCTCGGCGCAGACCCGACGCAGGGCTTCATTGTGGGAGGGTCATCCGCAGGGGCCAACATCGCCGCGGTACTCGCCCATCTGGCGATGAAGGAGAATCTCCAGCCCCCAATTACCGGCCAATGGCTTTGTGTCCCCTATCTTCTACCCCCCGAGCTGGTCCCCGCCGCGTATCGAGACGACTACTCCAGCATGTGGACCAACCGGTCTGATCCTGTCCTGGGACCATTACTCGAGGGCCCTGAAGATAAGACCACGGGTAGCTTTATCGATACTATGCTGAAGGCAGATGTGCACTCGCCTCTATTCTCCCCCTTTGCCGAACAATGGTACCCGCCAAGCGATGATTCCTCTCGGGGTAAAGAACACAAACCTCCTAAGGCCTTCTTCCAGGTTGCAGGACTGGACCCTATTCGTGGCCATGGTTTGATATATCGCAGAGTTCTGGACGAGGAATGGGGTGTTCCCACGCGGCTTAAGCTCTACGAAGGATTTGGACACATGTTCTGGACAAATTGGCCCGAGATGGAGAGAAGTCAAGATTACTGGCGAGACATGGTGAGCGGCATCAAATGGCTGCTGGATTCGGGATCACCTTGAACTTGGACCGATCAGAGCATCTTACCAGACATCTTTGTATCAAACCGTTCGTACTTGGAAAACCTAGTTACACGATCATTTAGCAGTGCTTGCATTGAAGCATCTGACCGAGCCCAAACATTGTCGTGATGTACTCAAACACCACGTCTTGTAGCTCGATGTGTATCTTTGATACTGCAAGTATGGCTACTCTAATATTAACCTAAGTTGATGCCCCGGCATCCTGCTTCGCCAGACCTCCATAATCGTCTCCTCCAATCGAATGTCGAGGAGGAAGGCAGCAAAATTGTGGACGCCGGCCAGACTATTCGCCAGGCCGGCAGCCTTCAGGGAGGCTTCGACACAGCTGAAACACGCTTCAATTTCGTCTCGAATAGACGAAGTGACAAGTCGACAAGTTTTGAGATCGAATCCGGGCTGACCTGAGGTCACGATCAGAGAGCCGGACAAGGGGATCTTGGCGTTATGTGACACCCCGAAAGAGTGGAAGAGATCTCCCAGCGGCCCAGGTGTCTGGGAAAATGTAACTGATGGCATTGCGACCAGGGGTTTTCCGAGAGATGTTTGAATTGGGAGAAGATAGCTTGAAGGACAGAGGCGTAGCGTGAGTGCGACGTTCTGCTGTGGATGTATAAGCACCATATCTCTAAAATATACCAACGGTGCCATGTAGTCGTCCAAGACGCTAATCTTGGAGCGCCTGACTGACCTCCTGAATCGGGCAGCCCGGCCATACCGGCAGTGTATCAAAATGCAGGGAGAGATGGACTAGTCTACCACCACCCTGGATAAAGCATGACGACTTGTCTGCTCAGCGATAATCTCAAGTTCCTAGCCGGGTAGCGAGCATCCCTTGGAAAACCCCGCAGATAATCTAGGGTTCTATGAACCACATAGGCTAGGAAATAGAGGCTCTCTAACGATAAAGGGAGAGCATCACCACCTCTCGCAACAACCGAGCTTGCGAAGTCACGATCAATAACATTACATTCCAGACTATCACTACACAGAAGTATGAACGAAAATAGCAAGTCTCACTCCAAGCATGGAGAGCTGCAGAGGTCCAGCAGCAAAGTTGTCAGGCAATCCATCGCCATCCCTGATCGTTTCGGAGGTGATCTGGACAATGAGGCTCTGGGGCCCAGGGACATGAAGCTGCCCTTCCCCGGTCTTTCTCGTGGGGAAAAGCCATTGGTCTAGAATACAAGTATGGTTATACTCAACCATATTCGATAGTTAACGCATAGCTAATCGTCCTGTTTCTAGCATCACGAATTGGCGGGTGTCGTATACTAGTTGCTTTTGGTGTCACACTTGCAGCGGGAGGTCCACAGGGGGTTGTCTTTGCTGTCATCGTGGCAGGTTTCGCTCAACGGGCCATTACTATAGGTCTGTCAGAGCTCGCATCTGCCTTTCCGTCGTCTGGAGTACGTTTCCCATCCCACGGGGCTTGCTCTTGTCCGAGAACTAACGAAGCGCTTCCAACAGGGCCAGTATCACTTGACGTAAGTTCTTGCCCCCGCTAGGCGTGGTTGTCATTCTTTTGCAGGCAACAGTTCTTCAACAGTATAAAGTATAGCTAGATGCAAGTGTTCGCCAAAGCCTCTAGCCTTTTACTAAAGTGAGAGACTATAAGCATACTATATAGCTTTGCCTAATAAGAATGCCTGATACGGATGCTCAAGGAGGGAAACATATGAACACTTAAAACACTATGCTAGCTCTGAAGCACAATGTGTAGCCGTAGGTACTAAATGAGCAAGCCACTTAATTGCATTTTGGCACAGATGACAACACCGCGTTCACTTCAAGAAGGAAATAATGGTACTACTTGGGTATCACGGGGGAGATTCAACGGAGACAATTTCGAGTCACTGAAAGTTTCATAGACGTGAAGGTAGACACTGTCTTTAGAACACCGAAGTAGTATGAGAATATATACGCTCCTAATATACGCTTAGCACTCAAGGTACACAGGATCGCCAGCCGGCCCAGCTGCAAGCAACATCATTTCCATGAATCCAGCTCCAACCTGCCTGATATTCTCATGATACTCGGTCGCATCAGGGTAGAATGGACAGCTTGGATCCGAGCTGCTCCCGGCGCCGAACTCCAGAGTCAAACCAAACATACGGCTCGCGCCACAGGCCAACTTGCCGTAATATCGTCCCATCGCATAGTCGTTGCTCGCCCCGGATGTCGGGTACAGACCGACGGCCGGGTAAGCGTCGTAAGGAACGTTGCCCGCTGCTAGCATGGACTTGACCATGACAGACGTGACATCCTCCTCGGTCTTGAGGTCCTCGGCGATAAAGTACTCCTTGTAGACGCTGTCAGGCGGGTCTTCTCCCACATGGCCGCGCTTTCCATCAAACTCGGGGTTGACGAAGTTTTGCTCCGTCTCTTCCTGGCCAGCATCATCATCTCCCCAAGCGTAAAGGATGCTTCCGGTGTACGAGTGCAGGTCCATGAACCAAGTGATGTTCTGGTACTGGTCGAGGGTCCATACCACAGCTTCGGTCTCAGGCTCAGAAGCGGGACCCGTGCCGTAGAAGACCTCACTTGATGGGTCATCTGATGCAGGCGCGTCCGCAATGTCAGAATCAAAGGCCGTTTTGTAATCCCAGACAAAGTCATAGTTGCGGTTGAGGTCAACTCCCACGTCGCTTCCGTCTGTGGCGTTTGAAGACGATGCCGTGTTGCGGTTTTTGCGCCAGCACGTATCTGTGGTTTGGTCATAGGCCACACCGTCGGGGTTTGTGAGAGGAAGAACGATGATTCCAGCAGACAGAGCAGTCTCGACATCCTCGGCGGTATAGTTCTTGGTGCCGTATGAAATACCCGAGCCAGCTTTGCGCGCGGCGAGGAGGTCGGCGAGGAAGTAGATGACATTGTCTGGGCCGCCACGCTCACGGGCATGGATGCCGCTCATGATGAACACCCTGGGGTTGTCACCGACTACTGCGCCGGGTACCTTCCTGCCCTCGAATGTCTTGAAGGGAGGGTCGAAGAGTTCAACTTCATGGGGATATCCCTTCTTCAATCCCTTCAAAGCAGAGGTGACTTCCTTGACACTCAGAATAGATTCAAGCTCGCGATCTTTGACACCAAGGCCGACAGGCGTAGCGCATCCGTTGGCAAAGCGATCGCCTTTGCCAATGGGATATGTCGTAGAAGCTTGACGGCGCGGAATGGCTGAACGCCGGTGGGGACGGACACCAGTGAGGGCAGATTGGCGGTCGGCCTCGCGCTCTCCAGGGAGAAGACAGGCATTGACAGAAGATGTAATGCCGAGCGCGGCAACGAATGTGGGAAACCTCATGTTGGCGAGTCTTGCCGACTGTGCTGGTGTGATGGCGAGAATGCGAGGAGCCCAGAGATGAGAAGAGCGGTAAAACAAGACACAAGATTAAGTAAACAAAAGACTCGAATGAGAAGGACAGGAAGCACATATAGTAAAAAGTCTCACCAGGTTTCAATCAATGCCAAGTCTTGATGTTTATTTCGACCTGCCTAAATAGGCAGGTAGGTATGTGATGTGCCGATCAACAGTGAGATTGATCAAAAGGCCCTGAGCAAAAGGTCATTGCATTTCGCGTGCTTCAAGGGACTTGGCCGAATCATCCATTTTGCCACCTTAATCTTTGGAGAAATCGAGGACTTCTCGTTGGTTGCCTAAATGGTGGTGTTTATGAGTTCGAGCAAAGGGAAGGCCAGCTCGACTTTTCTCTAACACACATGGCGCCACGCTAGTCTTTTGATGTAGGTTTACTAGAGATATCATAGCTGTTTAATCTCAGTTTACACGTCTTGAGCTGTTGTGTTCACTTGTACGCTGACTCTTATCTCCAACAATGGAAGTTATGCCAGTCAGCACGGAATGCGCCGCTGCAACAAACCTACAGGTTGTGAGATCCATAAGGTGGTGGTTTATGCTCTCCTTTTTGAATCCTCAATGTATGTTTAAAGTGCCTAAAAGTTTTACAGAATGGAGCCGAACAGCTTTTGTCAGCACGGGAAGCAACTATGTTGGGTGCAGATTGGACACAGAACCGACCATAAACTTGTCAGAGGGCTATCCTAGCGACACGTTCGTAGAGCGCAACTTACTCGGAAAAGGTTAATTCGTCACGATTTTCTCGTCTTCTTCCGTGAAAAAAAAAAGAATCGGAGTTGATGAGATCGTCGAATGCGCCCTCTGGGTCCAAGTTGGATATGTGGAAGCTCACAACGTTCAATGAAGTGATAGCGTTGTGGAATTTGAGCCACCTTGTTCCAGTTCTTCTGGCCCAATACAGAAATCAGCTGACCAAACTAGGGTCAAGTTCTGAGCCTTCTCATTCCTATAATGGAATGCGTGAACCGGAAAGGCTGCTGCGGCTTGTCTTGTCTCAGTGGCGGAGATTCCGCATCTAATTACCCCTTTAAATAGGGAATCCCAATGAGCCAATCCTCTCAAACTACCTATTAACTTGTATTCACAATTTTTACTTTTGATGCCTTGCTAGTCTGGACCGGGTCACCGAATAACCCAGGGCAAACGAGGCTCTTAACGCCATGAATGAGATCACGCCAATCGTTTGCAATTTCTCCATGCTGCCACAGTTCGCCGCGCTGCCCTGTCTACCAAAGTAGCAAGTCATAGCCTTGTTACAATCTACAGCTAAAGTTCCTTGGCCATCCTCAGACAAGTGACTGAGAGCTTTTTGTTGGTGATGGCATTACCAACGCTTGGACAATGCCTGTTGGAGGATTGTTTTTTTAACCTTTATTGTCGCAATATTAGACGACAACGGCGTCTTCCACTTGATATCGAAACAAGTTACAAAGTCAGCCATCGTCATAGAAATCATTGCCTCGAGATGGACAGAAACCTGAGGCAAATTCTATAAATCTGAACACATCACCCTGTCAACTTTGCAGGATATCCAGGGCGTAAAAGGAGGCAGAATGTGACGTTATCTCACTTCCTTCATCATCCAAGGCACTGGCTATCATTCAACTTTAAGTATAGTAACTAAGAAACACGCTCGTACGATTCAATGTGCCATGCGACAATCCGCAGTATGCCTTCAACTTTTCGAGTTGGCGATCTTATTGGCTTCTTCCTGAGCTTCTTCCTTGATCGTGTCCGTTTCCTCCTTGCTAAACGAGTCGGTGTATTTGATCCACTGGCCATGTATTAGACCCGTACCAGCCCCTATCAGCATCCCCAAGCCCGTAGTCGGAATTGCGACTACGCCTGTGATCAACGACCCAGCGGCGATGCCAAGACCACTCGCAATTCCAGCGCCTATTCCAGCCCCAAAAGCACCTCCTTGAAGCCAGCCTGCTTCCAAGCGTTCAGCCGTCTTCATCAACTTGGCCGCTTTCTTGTCGACCTCGCGAGCTTCAGAGTTCAACTCTTCGGCGACTTTCGGATCTTCTGCCTCCTCTGCCTGTTTGTGAAGGTCCATGGATTTCTCCTGCAACTGTTTGGCTTCGTCTAGGCGTGATTCGATTTCTTTCTTGAACCTATCCTTGGCGGACGACTTGTTGTCGTTTTGGCCCTTTCCCTCGTTGTTGGACATGATGGATCGAAGCATACAACGATATCGGGGGAAGTTTCCGTGCGATAAGTCTTAGAGGTCGAGTTACAGCGAAAGTTGAATGGATTTTGTGAGGAGGTATGGAGGAAATGGGGAGGAAGCGATGACGCCTTACATTCGCAACTGCATCTACTATTAGTCAGCGATCCCACCTACCCTATAACGGGGGAGTACTAAAAGTCGTCCATGTCCTGGTTACGCTTAGGGAAGTGGCAAAAGATCTGTCAAGTATAAGATAAAATAGATCGTTGGCTTTCTAATTGTATGTTACTATTTCTAAGGCTATGCAATCTCTAGTGCCAAAATCTTGCCCTGGAATTTGACAACTTTCCATCTTCTCATTGCTGTTGTTCGGTTAGAAATTCTCATAATTCAAACTCACCATGACTGTGTCTTTCAATTCTTGGTCATTCAGTCCTCCAATGCATATAGGGTCAAGTTAATGGCTGGCTGGACATTAAGCAGGTTCTTATAGGTCCACATTAAGACACTTTTGGAAGTTCCCACCTCACTCCTGCACTCTTCTAGACATCAACAACATTTGGCATCTGCCCGCTGCCTGATGCAAAGTTTTGAGCTTTAATCAATTAGGAGCCTTTAATTCTGTTACTAATTACATTCGGAACCTGTAGAGATATAATGTTTGCTTTTGTGAAGAAGAGCCGTTTAGCATCATGCCTGAGCTGTACAGGGCAAGAATCGAATACAAGAAACGATCTCGATCTGGGGAGGGACTGAGTGTGGATCAATCACCAACTAATGATGTATCACTTTCTTAGGAAAGGAAAGCGAAGAGGCTCCGGGCTCTTGCAGTCCGTGCTGCAGGAGATTTTTGTTGCGTTACAGAATCCTTGATAACCACGTGTATGTCCGTGGATTCCACCACTGATAACATCACTGATCGCCCCTCAACAAGGTGTGGAGTCCTAGCTAGTTCGACCAAGACTGAACGTGCAAGTAAATATGCACTGTGGCTTCTGTAATGGAGCCTCTGCGCGTCAATCAAAATCTAACATGTCAAGGGCTAGTTTGACGATGGAGGCTAGAGTCTCGAAAAGGAAAGCAAAAAGCTGCATCAGTGTGCGGATTGGTATTAGTCGGGACATTCATCTATCAACAAATGCCGCTGGAGCATGGGTTTATCCCACCATTGACGATGTCGTGATCGACTCAGGAAAAAAAGCCCGCACTAGATGTTCCAAGATGGCGCTCGCTTCTCTATGAAGGCTTTCACTCCTTCGCCCTTGTCCCGCGTTCCAAAGGCGAAGTAATACAAGCTCCGCTCCAATTCGTGGTCGCAGCCAAGGTCATCGGCTGAGAGACGTGTAAGGAAATGGTAGTCGATGGGTGATGGATGAGGTGATTGAAACACTTACAGCGACAAACGGCCTCTTTTGCTAATGACACCGCCGTGGGGCTTAGTCCGGCTAGCCTGGATGCTGTCTGCACAACATTCTCCAGCACTTGGCCGGGCTCAAAGAGTTGAGCGACAAGGCCGGCGGAATGGGCCTCTGTCGCAGAGATGGGTGTCCCTAAAAGAATCATCTGCATAGCCTAGGATGTCTGTTTAGCCGGGCTAGATGCAGCCCTTGCACGTGGCATCGATGCCTACCTTGAATTTGCCCAGGGCATTCGTCAGGCGCTGCGTGCCTCCGGCGCCGGGGATTAGGCCGATGGTGACCTCGGGCAGTCCGAATCGAGAGGCTGTGGATGCAAAGATCAAGTCACACTATCGTCATGGGTGTCAGTTAGGAAGGGATCCCTCCGCTTGTCGGGGTTACTGCGCCGCAACGCCGTGGCGTGGGCTGTCTGTCAACTGACCATCAGGGCGACCTCGAAGCCCCCACCGAGCTGTCAAGAATATAGTGTCAGTCAGTCATCAGTCCCGCATGTGGATCGACGGAGCTATGACGGCCGTGGGAACGGAATACTACTCACCGCCATGCCCTCGACGGCAGCCATCAGGGGCTTGCGCACGGCTCGCATCCCCGCGCAGAGGTCGGCGAGATAGCGGCGGCCCCGCGCGGCTTCCGCATCGAGCTCCGAGATCTCTTTGATGTCGGCTCCGGCTGCGCGAGTCAG
>JAZAVJ010000222.1:0-77931 GCA_037954315.1 Neonectria punicea | reverse complement strand
TACGGCCTGGTCCGTCGGGAATAGCGATAGGCTTAAATGCTCAGTTAGTGTGCCCAGTAATTGCCGCAATAGCGATTATTGACCAATCTTTTGCCCAATGGTACAGCGGTCTAGCACAACCGTTACAGAATAAGACTAGAATTACTATATATAGAAATACTTTCTAAGGCTTATTAGGGGAGGTTTTCTTAATCTAGAATACCCTAATATAGCGCTTTACTATAAATAGGATAGCTATAACTATAACTATAACCGTACCTATACCTAAACCTATACTTATACTTATATTTACTATTTAGTTAATTATACTAAATAGCTTTAACTTCTCTAGAAGTAGTTAGAATAATTATTAAATAATAGGATTATACTATTAAGAGAGAGTAGTATATATAGCATACTCTTCTAAGTAACCCTACTTATATATAGCTATATATTTATTAGTAAAAGTATAGTATAGGTATTTATCCCTAATCTTAAGTATAAAGCTATAATCTATAAGTATCTCTAGCTAATCTAAAGTATTAATATACTTATATTCTTAGGTACTATTAATCTCTAATTAATAAATAAGATTTACTACTATAACTATTAGGTATATATAGTATATATAGTATATATAATATTTCTAGTATAAGTAAGGTATTATATTAATCTAGTAGAAATATTAGATAGTAAGGGGAGGCTGCTTAAGGATAAGGTAGTATAGTTATTATAAGCAATATATTAAGAGAGTATAATCTATAAGGATATATATATTATAAATATATTATTTAATCCTAAGACTAATAGAGTTATAATAATTAACTTTAAATAGGCTTTACTACTTAGCCTACCTTAGTATCTATTAGCTTAATTAGTACTAAATAAGTAAGTATAGAAGCTAGAGATAATTAATAGTAAGAAAGTAACTAGAGATTCATATAATTAAAGCTAATCAAGTTAAGGATTTCTAGAGAATATTTTAATAGCGAAGATAGCGTTCTTAGATAAGAAAATGCACTAATGAGTTATTAGAGTCTACTCTATTGCTAGGATATGCACATTTTAAAACTCATTAATGCGATTTAGGAATAACTGAGCTAGAGCTAGTAGTAGCCACAAGTGTTAGAGCGCAGTTATGCGTCAGGGCTCCCACTGGAACGGCGCCCAGGCGCCGCAATAGAATCGGCGCCCGGGCGCTGCGATAGCGTTTTTATGGGACAAGGCATCGTCCATTGGTCAGAGCTGTCAACGCGTTCCGCGCGTTCAACGTGGCCTCTTATGCTTGCAGCTCTTTTTTAGTAGCAGTTCATGAATTAACGTTATTCCCTTTTTCCTAATGTGACCAGTCATTATGAGTACCTCGCAGTCGCTGTTTATGACTTCTGCTCCTCCAACTCTTACTGAAGCTGTTTCTTTTCCCGACGATTGTCTTCCTCCAGAAGCTGAATACCAATCTCGCGATCAGTTGGTTACAGCAATTAACACCTGGGCTGTCACACGAGGCTACGCGTTTATTACACGAAAGTCAACCACAAAGACTAGCGGCCGCAAAATCGTTACTTATGCATGCGATAAATTTTGGAAGCCCAAGGCTTCCGTTGAAAAGGGAACCAAGCGCAAGACAACAACTCGAGGCACTGGCTGCTTGTTCTCAATCTTAGCCAAGGAATCACTCGATAAAACCACATGGTCTTTACACCACCGGCCAGATGAACAATTCTCAAAGCATAATCATCCTCCAAGTCACCATCCATCAGCTCATCCAGTGCATCGCCAATTGGATGCCTCCGGCAAAGCGACACTATCAGAGCTTGTGTCTGCTGGTATCTCCCCTAGAGATATCCAGACATTTTTACGCCAGCAGGATCCAGATTCCTTAGCAACTAGAAAGGATATCTACAATCGGATTGCCGAGCTGAAGGATGATATGCATGAGGGTCAAAGCTCTATTCATGCTCTCATCAACCAATTGGACCGTGAAGGGTTCTGGAGTCGTGTGCGAATTGATGAGAACCAGCGGGTCACGACAATCTTATTTGCCCATCCTGGTTCTATTCAATATCTTCAAGCTTATTCTGACCTCTTGCTACTTGATTGCACATACAAGACCAATAAATATCGGATGCCACTTCTAGACATGGTTGGGGTTGATGCTTGTCAGCGGTCCTTTTGTATCGCATTTGCATTTCTCAGTGGCGAGCAAGAGGAAGATTACATCTGGGCCTTGGAGCGACTTCAATCTCTTTATGAAACCTGCAATGCCAAGCTCCCATCTGTGGTCTTAACGGATCGTTGCCTTGCCTGTATAAATGCAGTCACAATAGTCTTTCCATTAGCAGAACCATTGCTTTGCCTTTGGCATGCAAATAAAGCAGTTCTAGCCCACTGCCTTCCAATCTTTACGTTGCAAGAGCATTTAGCTGCTGGCATTGCGGCAAAGGTATCAGCGAAAATAAGATCCAAACCGGATGGCTGGGCAGACTTCTACAATTCTTGGCATTCTCTTATGCAATCGCCCACTGAAGCCGTTTTCAATGAACGTGTGGCAGAATTTGAGAAGAAGTATCTTCCAAATCACATTGAAGAGGTTTCATACATCAAGAAGACCTGGCTTGAGCCATACAAAGAAAAGCTCGTCAGGGCCTGGGTAGATCAGTATATGCATTTCGGTAATACGGCGACTTCGCGTGTTGAAGGCATTCATGCGCCATTGAAGTCATATCTGAAGACAAGCAAGTTTGATCTCTTTGATGTCTGGAGAACTATCAAGCACGCAGTTGAGAACCAATTATCAGAACTGCAGTCAACACAAGCCAGACAGCATACCCGAAAGCCGACGGAGCACTTAGACAGTGCCCTGTTCAGTGCTTTGCACGGCTGGATTTCCCATGAAGCAATGAAGAAGGTTGAAGAACAACGGAGGCTATTGGAGAAGACCGATCCGCCTGTTTCCTCGGTCTGTACAGGGACCTTCACCCGGTCATACGGTCTGCCTTGTGTTCACAAGGTTAAGTCATTGCAAGACCAACATCAAGGCCTTCAGATAGATGACTTCCACCAACAGTGGCATCTCATCCGCAACGGAGCACAACCGCGACCAATTCTTGAGCCAAGTAGAGTTGAGTCAGGCATTCAGAACAGACCAACAATTGCGCAGTCGAACACCCAGCGGGAGCCAAGTGCATTTGAACGATTCGAACCCAGGGCACCGAAATGCTCGAGGTGTAATGCGGTTGGTCATTCAAGGAGATCGAAGGCATGTCCTCTTTGGCAGCAAGACGCACTGCTGGAATCTTCTAAGCCACATCTGGCTGGGCCGTCGCCCATACCTCTGGCACTGGCCGGTTGGTCTCAAGAAGCTGAAGATGCCTTGTTCAATCAAAGACAAGAAGGCTTGGTCGACGAGTCATTAGAGCCTTTGGGCGGCCAGGCCAGTGAGATTTTGGTCGGTCAGACTCAAGATACTATAGTGGTGCAAAGTCTACCAGAGCCCCCTACGCCATCACCGGAGCCACCAGCACAAGACTTACCCTATTATGCCCCTGAGTCAATATATCAACGATATGTCGTAGCAAGGAAAGCTTGGTACGAAAAGCAGCCCATTGGAAGCATCAAGACAAACCAGCTATATCGAAAGGCGATGGGACTACCACAACGATATGACAGAAAGCTATATACTTGGTGCCTAGACTACAAGCAGATGGGCCAGCGTTGTCGGTCATCCAGACCTATTAGAGACTGGACTAAGGAAGAGATGATGGCATATATCGACTGGGACTTTGCAGAGACTAAACGCATCGACACTCAGGTGGAAAGTCGGGTGAAAGACAATCCCAAGGAAGCCACCAGGCGTGGTGTAATGGAGATTTGGCAGGAAGCTGAAGAGGATACACGAGCTCAAGCAAGGCAATATGTATGATAGTCTTTTTAATTTGTAATGCTTTACTTCATATTATGACTTATATCTGTTGTTTGATCCTGATGTTGAACGCGTTGACAGCTCTGACCAATAGATGATGCCTTGACCCATAAAAACGCTATCGCAGCGCCCGGGCGCCGATTCTATTGCGGCGCCTGGGCGCCGTTCCAGTGGGAGCCGTGCGTCAGCCATCCTTAGCCACAACAAATGATAGTGGCGACAGTACTCGTAGAGATGGCGGTGGTTCGTGGCCACACCCACCAGCTGTGGTTAATCATAATCAAATTGATTGGACAGCTATGCGCTGGATCGTTGATTGATTTTGTACTCCCCTGGATCAGACCCATGACAAGCCGCATGCCTAGACGCAAAGAGTCTCAAGAACCACATTTAATCAATCGTGGGCCATTGGCAGGGGCAATCTCGGTATCGGATATCACCCTGATGGCGAGACGTACTCAGCCGATGAGTAGACGTTATCGGGAACCGGTCGCGTTCTCACCCCGCTTTGGTGCCCACGCAGGTCGTGTTCAGTTCCGGGCAAAGCGGGGACTGCCGAGCTGCCAGTGAGCCGGCCAGGTATCACTTAAACTATTTGCATTGGGCAGCGCCACAGCCACATGAGAACCACCGTTAAGAAGGTACCTAGTCCCTCTTCCCTTTTCCTCTCTAGCAACCCCGCACGGCTTTTGTGGGATGCTGGTCGCGACTCCAGACGTGGTCATGAACAGGCGTGAATTCGATAGTCCTAGAGATCGATGTCACATGTGGCCAAGTTTCAGTGACCGTCTGACCAGGAAGCGATATGTAAAGCACATCTGTGTGAGCTAGGACCCTTAACAGCGGATTTCCACATGCCATCAGGATTTACCGTAGCCACAGTGGCTGACGTCTTCTGAACCGCAGGGGAACGGCGGCGAGGTTTATCTGCTCGCAGAATAGTGTCACGTGCGATAGAACGTTCCAGAACCGGCAAGTAACATGCTGTTCGCTCTCATGCTTCGTAAATGTGGGCCTCGCGCCAGAGGTCGGAGTTCGGCACGGAGCTATATGATCCCGGCACGCATATTGCAGTCAACCAGAAGAGAGACAGCATCGTATCCGGCAGCACAGATGATGGCGACGGGGAAATCGTCTCGACTAGCGGGATGGCGGGCCATCGGCGCGGTTTCAGAGGCTCGTAGGGATCGTCGTCTTAGCTGCGCTGTGTTTCGTCGTATCTAGGAAGGAGTGCAGTGCTACTGTGAAGGGAGCCAAGAAGTGTGCCCGGCTTCTGGGCGAGAGAACCCGTCCATCCCTCCGGAATTGTTCCGGGGCTGCTCCGGAGCTGCTCAAGTTGAAGCGGTGATGACCGAGGAAAGCGCACCAGAAAGGAAATCCTTGCTGTGATGATTCGAGACGTACACTGCATTTTTCACGGCTCCATACTCATCGTGAAGAGATACAATGACGCAAAATGGTGGCGTTAGATGATTTCTCTTTCAACCTCCTAACCGGTTGAGGGTCGTAGTAACATCACCGCCTAGACCACGTGCAGAGGGTGGCCGGCTGGATCGTAGTGATCACGCACAGTCGATTCTTGGTCGAGCGAGATCGGGAGGAAGACGGGGGGAAGGTCTTGTTTGTGAGGGCAAGGATGGGACAGGGGGGTACGGAGCTGGCTGTTGAGGGACGGAGGATTGGTGTTTAAGAAGGGGCTTGAGACCCCGAAGGAGGATTGCTACATCGTTCGCCGCTAGGGAGGTGCACGGGTTCATTGTGCGGCTACTTCTTCTTCTTCTTTTTAACGCCGGGAAGAATACGCAGTGATGACGAACTGCACGCACGAGTGTCTTCGTGGGCTAGCGTTCGGCGGCCCAATGGATGAGAAATGTCCCAACTGCACGGATCATGGCAATATGCACATCAACCGACGCGACTTTCTTCGTCTGACGCGGGATCAGCTAGTAGTTGATCGCGAAAAGGAGGCTGACTGTGTGTGCCGCTCTACCTATCAGGATCACATGGATCCCTATTCAAATTCCGCCTGTCATCGCATGGCTACACGAGTGGCGAAAGACGTAGAGGCCATGGATACCAAGCACGAAAACCAGACATATGATCGTCTTCATGACCTGCAAAGGGAGTGTATTCCAGTCTGTCTCGGTCTCGTTAGCCTTATCAAGCCATACTATTACGACAGCGGCGTGTATGAGTACTTCATGTTCCTCAGTTATGGCGGGCAATCAGTCTTGTGAGAACTGGGAGAAGTCAGTACCGGTGTGACCACAATCTCATCTCGTAGGGACGATTGAGTGATCGGGATGAGGTTATCGTCAGACGGTGTTTGTGTTGCTGAGAGCCTCGAGTTAGCCCGGGTTCGCCTTCCACGTCTACCTTGTGTTCCCCTACCCCTTGTATTTGTAGCTATTCGTGATCGACTCGATGACGGCGTTGAAGCCCGTGATGTGGGTAAATCCGCCTCGATCTCAGCTGGCGTTAGGTCTCGGCGGATACTCAAATTAAGCTGCCGTGTGTTGTGATGACTTTGGGGCTGCCTCACAGCGGCTGAAGCTGTTGATGATGATGTTGATGACTGTATTGATGACTGTGTTGATAATGATGATGATGATGATCTCATAGTCTCGCTGCGTATAGAGAGCCAAGATTCCATAGAGATCTCGCTTCTTTGCAGAGCTTTTCTTGACAAGGGCAGCACCGTTATCGCGATAGAAGTCTTGGAGGAAGCGATCGGGGCAGCCGGGGGATTTCTTTTGGTCTCGTCGATAGCTCGGGGTAGGATTGAACATTGTCTCTAGGGAAATCGAATTCGCTCTGTGTGGGGTTAGAAAAATCGTCAATTGGCGTGGAAATATCGTCATTGATAAAGAGAGACTCGGTTTCGCTATTTATTATAAAATTTCGATGAAAATGACGATATTTGACACACAGGACTAGGTGATGTAAAGGAGAGGGTAACGTCAGGCCGAGAGGAATTTCTAGGTCATGTGACATTTCACGTGAAAAGCTGTGCCATTAGCAATATTGGGCTGGATGAATAGCACGACTCTTGTTTATCTCACGCTCACCCCACCTTCATCCCGAACTCCAACCCTCGCTTTCCATCACGCGCCTTGCAAGCGGCAGCACGTCTACTACTATGCGTCCAAAGATCTTTGCATACGCCAAATTCAACCTCGATGCACTTCTTTCCCTAGCCACGAGGCTTCGAGGCCGACCATGCACTGCTGATGCATCAACGAGACCTAAAACCGGAAGTCTGAATTGGGTCATTTTCATTACCTTCGAGGATGGCATCGAATGGGCCTTCCGATCGCCACGTAGCGGCCCAAGCACGATCCTCACAAAGGAATCCGCTTCCAAAATGCTCATCAGCGAAGCTTCTACATTGAAGTACCTCAGAACTCACAGCTCGGTCCCAGTCCCGGAAGTCTACTCCTTCAGGTTAGCTTACACGGCCCCAATCTATCATACCAACCATGACCTCTAGATACTGATCTGCTAAAACAGCGGCGATTATAATAATGAAATCGGGGTGCCATATATTCTCATGAGCAAGGCTTCTGGCCGCCCACTGTCCGAGTATGACTGGGTTGAGCTGTCCCGAATATCAGGGTATCCAAACAAACGCCCACTTCTACCCCTTGTGGACCGGGATCGAGAGAAGATAATGAGGCAGCTCGGAGCCATTATGTCCTATCTATCAGAGATTCATTTTGACAAGATTGGATCGCTATTCGAAGATAGTGACGGTAACTATTCCGTTGGCGAATGCCTCAGCCCGTCACTCCTTTGGCAACACAGGGATGAGCTTGAAGGCATAGATCGAGGCCCTTTTCATCAAGAGAGCCAATACTTTCACTCTCTAATCTCAGCATTCATAGCTCATGCCAAAGAGCTTCCACTTACCCCTCACAGTTTCTTCGCACCGATACCTGATCCCTTCGAATATCCGCACTGGACTAGCTATCGCCAGGCAGTGGAAAGGTGGCGCACTTTCTGCTCGGTTGACGATAAGGTCGAGGGGAGCAAGAATCGACTTTCTTTCTGTATTGCTGGTCAGTTCTTGTACGAAATGATTCCTCGCCTAACCTCCACAAATGGGAATTTTGTGCTCTCTCATCCCGACCTCCATCTCGGCAATATTTTTGTCGACGAGGACTTCAACATTACATCCATTATTGATTGGGGTTCTGCATCATCGAGTCCTATGATCGAGTTGCTCGCCACTCCAGGGCTAAGCGGCTCGCTTTCACCGCCTAAAGAGTCGCTTGCTGCTGCCTTCAGATCGGGCTTTTGCCAAAGAGGCCAAATATTTGAACCAGAGCAATGGGGGAAAGCTGAGAGAATGTGGCGTTTTGCTCGGCTGGTTCGAATGCTTTCTACACAAGACTACACTCACTTCAAAGTATTGTATAATCTTGTGTATGAGAAAGAATCGGAAGATATTCCTCGACTGTTTCGTGAGCAGAGTATGCAAGAGCATGGCAAAGCACTCATGGCTAAGTTGTGCCAAGATGAGCTTGAGGAGGAAGAGGAACATATAGAGGAGCAGGAAGATGATGAAGATGGTCATGTGGATGAGTCTGATGGTCCTGCGGTTGCAAGAAAGCTGACGCTAATGTCGGAAATGAATCCCAAATTCGTTGCGGACAAGAGACTGTGGCTATGGATTGAGAAGGCCCTGGAGCCGGCAGATTCCGAATAGCCCGCTTCTTGCTCCTTTCAAATAGCAGTTTGATAGAGGTCCATAGACGGATGGGAAATCTAGTCGTCATATACCACCACATCACCACATCACCACATCACCACATCACCACATCACCACATCACCACATCACCACATCAGCTGGGTTAAAGACGACTGAAGGATATATGAGAATAAGTCGAATAGCACGCATATCTATCACCCCTGAAGCCGCACGAATTCTACTCCGACCTCGATAGTCTCCCCAGTTTCGTCGACTTCGATCTGCAAATGATCAGTTGTTTTGTCCCGACCAACAGGGGATGAGGCTGCCACTGACAAACGGACTCAACGTACTGCCGCTGACGCCTGGAACGTTGACAACTGTTCCGCTTTCCCATTGATTTGTGTCCTCTGTATCCATTTTATTAGCACGGTCGCGGTCTCCTCATGTAGGCAATCTTTGTCGCTCGTTTGAGTCTGGTCTCTTCTTGGAAACCGGCCACAGCAAAAACAAAAACTAAAATCCACAGTCACTGCAAAAAAGAGCCATTGTCTAGATTCTTAAATGCCATGTAACACGAGAGGGTAGGTAATCGTACCATTATAGAACCAGACTCTATCGCCCTCCACGTAGTAACCAATACTTGGCTGCCTGGATCCGCGTGGGGGGCGAGGTACCCACGACGGGGTTGCAGGTGGTTTCCGTGAGCCTCTAGACCTCGGCATTGTTCAAGCAGGGGGATGATAGAAAAACCAACTGAAAGTATACTTATAAATAACTTGACGTTTGAAGGATGAGATGATTGACTGCCACTCAGGACGGGACCTGATGGTTCTATTATAGCGCCAGCTACTACATGCAAGGCAGTTAATAATCATTGACTAACTTAGAAATGCCGTACGATAATAATTATAATCTGTATTAGAGCCAATAAAGAAACGACAGAAAGGTGTTTCGCGCGCGCGTAGTCTATCCCATTAGTTTAGCACGACTTGATAGGTTAGCCACGCAAGTGATGGTTCGCTTAGAGGTCAGCGGCTATTTACCAGAATGTGATGTGAGATTACGGTGGCCAAAAGTGGCCTAGATGAGTTTCAGCAGCCGCCTAACTCACTGGGCCACACCAACGTCCAGCTCCGCCAACCGCGGCTTAAGCAATTCCGCGCGTACTGTCGTCGAAAGGATGCAGACAACGCGAGGTCGCTGGAGACGACTCCGGTGTCGAGTCTGAAATGTGGAGGCAGGGTCTGAAGATTCTTCGGCATCCAAGTGAACGCCGAGCGCGAGAATTATTGTGCTATGGTCCTTTTGGCGCCGATGTGACGTATCCGGACTCATTTCACCATCAGTGGGCTTTTTCTGGATCAAAGACCACGCATTGAGAGCAGTGGCCGACTTTATTGATCTTGCGGTACGTTCACTCTGAGAAGTTCGCAATAAGCCCTTCAACCATCGTTTCAGCCAAGAGTGGCACATCTTGACAAACTCGCCTGCAAAGATCGTAGCTCTCTGGCAAAAATGTCACTCTTGTCCTTCTGCAGCGTCCGTTTTCTCTTCCGATTTTGATTGTTGAGGCTGATAGTCCCCAGAGGTTGGCGAGGACGAACCTTTGCCCGTTCCAAATCCACAATCATACATCTGCCAATACGTTATCGTTGCCGAGCACTAACAGGGGCCTACGATGTGGGAGACCATGTAAAGTATCCGTACTCCGCATGGTAAGGACCATGTAACTCACCCCGCTTCTCCGGCATCACATCTAGATCACTGGACAGAACAGCACTCTGTCTATCTGTGGCTTCACATTGAACCCACAGTGTTGGTCAGCGCATGACCAAGAATGGGTTAGGCATTCCATGGGGTGGGTTTACCAATCAATGAGGTCTAAGACCCTTCACAGTTCAGTCGGCTTGGAAAGATGGTGGGTCCGGAAGGCATTCCGTTGACGCACCCTTGTTCCTTTGTTGGTCCTTGACCATGAGGGGGAGAAACCATTCATTAGCAAGGGGGTTACATCAAAACATTCGAAGCACTTTGGCCTCTCCGGAAGGTCATGGGCAGCTTGGGGCTTGATTAGAATGGGGACGTAGCACGGTTGACTGTTTGGGCAGCTGTGTCCGCCCAAGTGAACGGATAGTAATTTTGCAGCTTCGTTGAGGACCCTGACCTTGGGCGGGTAACTGCCACTGCTCATTTGCTCGTGCTAGAGTAGGTGTGTCGCGCTGTCAGTCAGCGATACGGCAAGCTTGCCCTCCAGGAATGACTAGCCCACGGTTTACCCGATAGCATGCAGGCCACCGAAGAGGGGAAGCCTTATCGATAAAAGGCATCATTGTCAAATCACAGAGAATACTTGTTCTACAGGATCTTCCGGCCTAATAACCGCGAGGCCGCGGTCATCAAGCGGCGCGCTACGCCGCTTGATGACCGTTTCGTGTACGGCCATTAGCCCCAAACCCGGGGCGCACGGGCCGCCCGCATCCACTGTGCGGTCCGCGGCCACTTAATGACCGTCTGCCACTTAATGACTAGTGTCACGGCCCGGGTTGGGACCAGGCGGTCACAACCGGCAGAACCACGACGGTACCCACTTTCCTCTTATTGGCTAAAGGGGCCATACACGATGGACCAGTATCAGTGATCCACCCATAACTCTTATCAATAAGACCGATAGTCTCATCAATAAGCCTCACGACAGAGCCACTAAGACTACTCTAGTCAGCCAGTATATAAACATAATCATTTAGCACTCCCATAGATAGATAGCCTCACTAGCTATCAATACACTTAGTTATATTAAATCTACTATTCTACTATTACCAGACCGTAACCTACATTACTCACTATAACATCCTAATCTACTTAATCATACACCTCACGCCTAGACCTACCCTATACGCCCTTAGGTTAGACCCGACCGTTACATATTGATAGCTCTTATTCAGTGTATTACTACGTCGACCTGAGCAATACCTACTGTCGAACATGTCTGCACCACGCCCTACCACCAATCCGACCGCTAGGGGAAACCCACCACTAGCGTATACTACGCCCCTAAGCGCGGCCGAAATAGTTGCTGAGATAGTATAGCTTTACACTCTTGTTAATGGACTATAGGAGTAGGTATATAGTGTATCTACTACCTTAGCTACTTTATCTATGGTAGAATGGCCTAGAGAAGCTAAGAACCTAGGGGAAAGCATTAAGCCCCCTCTCCCTAAGCTATTTAATAGAGAATCGAAGGATATTATGCCCTTCTTTATTAGGATAAAGGTATACTTTCGATTCTTCCTAACTAAACTCACTATAGGAGAAATATAGGCCTTATTCGCTAGTAGATATCTCGAAGGAAACGCTATAATATAGTTCGAACTAATTATATAGGACTTCCTTAAGAATGAAGAAGATATATATAATTAAGATACTATAAATATCTTCTTAGAATAGGACAATTTCAAAATAGCACTTAAAGATAACTTTAGAATGGTTAATAAGGAATAGTAAGCAGCTACTAATATCTATAAGATTAGATAAACTCAATCTACTACTGCTTACGCTATTATGTTTAGACAAATCTCTTCACGCCTTAAATAGGATGATAATATCCTTATAGAAATTTTCTATAAAGGACTTAAGGAGGAAGTTAAGGATGAGCTATATAAAGCTAACTAACCTAATACCCTTATAGACTTTATTACTATAGCCATGAAAATCAATAAATAATAGTACAAAAGACATAAAGAGAAAGTAGCTACTAAGGGAAAGAGTAGGGATACTCCCTATAACCCCTACTACCTAGATAATTAAAATAACCGCTATAATTCTTATAATAAGGGAGGAAAAGGGAAAAACACCTCCTATAGAACTCAGTCCAGCCCTATAGAACTTAGAGCTATATAATAAGATCACTTATAAGTAAAGTATTAGAACTATAGAAGGTTTAGGCATTTCGAAAGCAAGTATTAGAAGCTTAAAACCAGACAAAAATACAAACCTATGCCTAAAGGTAAGAATGTCCGATTTACTAACTATTAGTACAATATCCTATAGACTACTATCCGTACGAAAACAGTAGCTATAACTAGAGGAGCCTATAAAATAACGGGCACTAGTAACCTTACTATTAAACCTCTACCTAGCACTTAACAATACAAGACTATAGAAGACAGTGTCTATACGGAGAAACCCTAGTACAGTATATAAGATAACTACCAGCGGGATAAGGGTATGACAAGGGGAACATTCAGATCCTAGAAGCTAGTCCTAGAAGGAAGACCTCGGGAAGACACTACTAGGAAGACCGTCGTAATAGTTAGGAAAGGAGAATCCTACAGACGACCTACGGTCGAAGTAGAAATCCTAGATCGATAACCTCGACTAGAAACCCTAAGACTTTAGGACAAAGAACTAAGCGCGCAACTCTCTTTATAATAGGAAGAAGACAACCATATCTAACGCTAGTTCTACACATAACGAAAAAACACTCCTAGCCTCGATGTAGGATACGAAGCTAGACAAGCACAATAGCTTAGGCTACCTATCAAAGATAATAACATTTAGGCACCTAAAAAGGGATACCCAAGCGATAGCTATAATAACTATAAAACAACCAGCATTAATAATACATTATTAGAAGATAAGGTAGAAGAATAAGAAATATAGTAAAAGCAAGCTACTATACTAACTATCGAAAAACCATAGTGGAAAACACACACATATAATGAAAACAGTGTGCTAGTCTAGAGGACAAAAGAAGAGATATACTAACAACTCACCTATGAACGGGAGGACACCCGCGAAGGCAAGCCGGTATATATTAGAGCTAAGCTAAGGGGAATGGCCAGGATCGATCCTACCATCCCACAACACGAAATTAGTAACGATCCAAGACTATACCATACAGCACTAGGACATAGCGAGCTATTATGGATGTCTTACTACTACCACTACTACAAAACCCATAAAGGCGAGAAAGCTAAGAATAACTATTATCCTACCAAGATCCCTAGGCTAGTCTATAACGACCCCTACTTAGAATAGGAAATATAAGACTATATCTTAGTCGAACTAATACTACAGTACTAAGCTACGCGACTAGAGGTATAAAACGATTACTACCCTAGGTTATGTATAAAAGGACTATTAGACCTAAAGAACTATGTATACTAGGAATATAGAGTATATATCTAGGCTAAGGTTAAAGAATAGTATAACGCTAGGGATAGCACGCATAATAAGAATATAAAAAATAAGCAACGCTACCTATAGAAGAGCGATAGGTAAGCGACATAAGGGAGGATAAATAATCCCTACGAAAAGCTCTATACATAATGAAATTAGTAATGAAACGAACGATACTTAAGCTACGAGTGTAAGTTAGGGATAAATAGCTTACTATATTAGTAGATAGCAGAGCTAAAACCTTATATATTAACCTTAGAGTGGTTAATAGGTTAAGGCTACTATAGAAAGATAAATGGGACCCATATATAGTATATAATCTTAAAGGAGATATCTTTTCTTACGATTAAGAATAGGTAATACGATAAATTAATCACTTAAAGGTTCTTATTAATAGACGAAATTAAGGTATTACCCTTAATATTCTACTAATATCTTAATATAATATTATTTTAGAGTATCTATAGCTAAAGAAATTCAACCTATATATTAACTAGAGAACTAGCTAGATACTAATTAACCCTAATAAAGTACTCTATAATAATAATAAAAATAACTTAATAGACAAAAGGAGATCTTAACCCTTAACTCCCGAAGAGACTAAGAGTGAGGATATGCCTAAGGATATAATAGATACCTTAGCACCCCCGAAGGGAATATAATATAAGCACTAAAAAGGCAAGAAAAACCAACTCTAAAGGACTATTAGATGCCTTTAACGATAGTTCACACAGATAAATAAGGACCTTAAGGAATATAAGAAACTCCCTAAAGAAGAAAGGCTTAAGAATATACTAGTATAGTACTGTATCTATAAAAAGCTCTTTATAGAAGAACTTAAGATAGGACTACCCGAATTTAGTTAATAGGATTACGAAATTATACTAAAAGATAGAATATTACTTATATTTTATAAAATATTTAACCTTAATAAAAAGTAACTTAATATACTAAAAGAATACATTAAAGATATACTATAGAAAGGATATATTAGGATTTCTAAGTTATTAGCTAGATATCTAGTTATATTTATTCCTAAAAAGAATAGTAAGCTCTAACTTATTATAGATTATAAACGATTAAATGATATTATACTTAAAGATTAAACCCTATTACCTCTTATTATAGAGCTTAAGGACTGACTCTATAGTAAGAAGGTATTTATAGTACTAGATCTAAAAGGAGTATATAATCTTATCCGTATTAAGGAAGGATATGAATAGAAAACCGCCTTTCGAACTAAGTTCGGACTTTATAAATATCTTATTATACCCTTTAGACTTACGAATACACTAGCTACATTTTAACGAATGATTAATAATATACTATAAGAGCATCTAGATATATTTATTATATACTACCTAGATAACATCTTAATCTTCTCTAACTCAGAAGAAGAATATACAGAATATATCTATAAGGTATTATAAGCGCTTTAAGATATAAACCTACTAGTTAAACCAGAAAAAAGCAACTTCTATGCCTTAGAAGTGGAGTTCCTTAAACATATTATCTTATATAATAAGATTAGGATAGATCTAAAGAAAATCGCTATAGTTAGTAAGTGGAAAAAACCAGAGAACATTAAGGAAGTATAAGCCTTCCTTAGATTTACTAACTACTACTAAAGATTCATCAAAAACTTCAGTAGTCATACTATACTACTTACTAAACTTACTAAGAAAGGAGTAGAATTCCGGATAGATACTATTATAATAAAAGCATTTAATAATATTAAGAAACTTATCCTAAGCAAGCTAGTATTAGTAACCTTTAACCCTAAATAAGAGATCGAACTTAAGACAGATATATTAGACTTTATATAGGGCGCTTAGATTAGATAAAGGGATAATAATAGACTATTATACCCTATTGCTTTCTTCTCTTATAAGATGTATAGTACTAAACTTAATTACCTTATCTATAATAAAGAATTTCTCGTAATTATTAATTTATTTAAGGAATTTTAATACTACCTCCTAGGAAATAAGTATAAGATTAAGGTCTATATAAACTATAAAAATATCTTATACTTTATAACTATATAAGAACTTAGTAGATAATAATTATAATACGCTAAGTACCTCTTAGAATTCGACTATATAATTATCTATAGAAAAGGATTAGAGAATAGATAAGCTAATACTATTAGTTAATAAAGTGACTTTAATACTAATAAGCCTAAGATAAATAAATAAATCCTTAACTTTAATACTAAAGGATACCTTAAGTAGAAGTATATTATAGCCACGCGAAAGATACAACCCTAACCTAAATACCTAGCCCTAATCCATAGGGATAGACCTACGTAAGACTTTATAGATTAGGCTCGTAGATATACTAGAGAAATTAGGTATTAGGATAGATATATTATTATCCCCTACTACTACTAGTACTAGATAGTGTAAGAACTGCATAAAGTAAGACCCTATAATAGAAGCACTAATATACTATACTAGCTTATCGCTAGAACTTATAATATATATAGACTCTAGAAAGCACTCTAGTATATAATTAATAATTGCCCGGAATGCTTAAAAAGGGATTATAACTAAGATTGAGTTACTAGCGCTATAATCGCTACTAAACGAAAAAAGCAAACCTTAGGAAATACCTATATTGTTATAAATACTAATGAACTCTACGAAAGGATATAATAGTATAATAATGAACTATCTCTAGATAAAAAAATAAATATACTATAAGTTCCTAAAGAATTATAATACTAACTTATATAGGAAATATATAAACATCCCTTATATAGATATTAGGGAGTTAATAAAACCCTAGAACGAGTTAGAATAATATACTAATTTCCTAGTATAAAAAACATTATTAAAAAAATCATGAATTAATATAATCTCTATGCGAAAACTAGGGCTTAATGCTATAAGCTATATAGAGAACTATAATCCCTACTAATCGCTAAGCGATTATAGGACTCTATTACTATAGATTTTATTATGAAACTACCCCTATTAAAGGACCTTACGATTAGAACCCTTTATAATAGCATTCTTATTATCATAGATAGATTCATGAAATTTTCCTATTTTATACCGTACTAGGAATTAATAGATATAGAGCAGTTTACCTATATCTTCTTACGAAATATTATTAGTATTTATAGACTTCCTATAGAAATTCTCTTTAATTAAGGATCCCTATTTACTTTAAAATTTTAGTAAAGTTTAATAGACTATATAGGATTAAACCACTAACTCTCTATAGCTTTTTGACTATAGACTAATAGTTAAATAGAACGAATAAACCAAATACTAGAATAGTACCTTTAATACTATATTAACTATAAATAGAATAATTAGGTTAAGAAGCTCCTAACTGTATAGTTAAGCTATAATACCTCTATTTATAAAAGTATAAAGCTTGCTCTAGCGTATGCTAACTTTAGTTTTATCCTTAATGCCTATAAACCAAGCTAAGACGGATTAATCATTCCTAAAGCCATCCTTACATTAGAAAAATTAAAAAATCTATATAAAGAAATAAAAACTAAACTTAAATTCGTTAGAAGCTAGATAAAAAAATACTATAACCTAAAAAGAATAAAAGGACTATCCTTCTAGGAGGGAGATATAGTCTACCTTATAATAAAAAACATCAAAATAAAATAATAAAATAAGAAATTAGACTATAAGTTTATTAGACCTTATAAAATTATCGAAAAAATCTTAGAAAATAACTACTAGTTAGACTTACCACCAAAAGTCAGACTTTACCCAGTCTTCTATATCTCACTCCTCAAGATAGCAAAAGACACAATCCACGCTAGGCTTAGCAATAAGTATAAGACTAAGGTTAAAGGACTAGAAGAATACGCAGTAGAAGCAATTTTGGACATACAGAGAGTGAACAAACGAACTAAGTATCTTATTAAATAGAAAGACTACCCTAAGAGCGATAATTAATAGGAACTAGCTAAGAACCTTACCTATACATAATACCTCCTAAAGAACTTTCACTAATAATACTAGAAGTAGGCAAGGAAAGATCGTTAAAACTAAGGGAGCTCTAGTTAATAAGGTTAGAATGAACTAGAGACTATACCTTAATTATAGCCTCTAAGTTAGTACATTCTACTATATCTAACTTATCTAAAGAGTGAGTACTATAACGGACTAGCTCCTCACTATGAGAAATCACTTAATTACGCTACTTTCGCAAGCGAGCTAGACGATCTAGACTATCCGCAATCTCCTTTTATATAACCTTAAGAGCCTTATAAGACTTCAGAAGGGACGCTTCTTTAGCCTCCTCTTCGCGCTCAATATAACACTTCTCTACGATAATTCGGATTATTACCCTATTATTAGCCCAGAAAGTACAAGAGTACGCATACCTAATACCCACTAACTACCATAGAAACCCCCAATGCATCGCAAGCTTGACCCCAACGGATACACTCTAGGCAACGGTTTAACGTCGTCGCGACCTAACACCAAAACCCCTTTAACGAGCAAAAAGAATAAGGCATAATGTCGTAACTAAATTCTTCAATAAGTAAGATTTAGGCGTAGCGGGACTTAGTAGAACTCTTCTTCTTCTTCTTAATAGACGATTTCTTAGAAATATAGCTAGATATTATATTAGCGTTTTAGAAGGAATAAGGAATAAGGTTACGAATAAACCAATATCTTTAAGGGCTATGGTTTTATATATAGGTCTTAAGGATAAGACTATTAGAGGGGGGATATTATATTATAGCCTAGGTTAGGACTAGGCGGTCACAACCGGTAGAACCATAATGGTACCCACTTTCCTCTTATTAGCCAAAGGGGCCATACGCAATAGACTAGTATTAGTGATCCACCTATAACTCTCATCGATAAGACCGATAGTCTTATCAATAAGCCTCACGACGGAGCCACTAAGACTACTCCAGTCAGCCAGTATATAAACATAATCATTTAGCACTCCCATAGATAGATAGCCTCACTAGCTATCAACACACTTAGTTACATTGAATCTACTATTCTACCATTACTAGACCGTGACCTACATTACTCACTACGACGTCCTGATCCACTCGATCATACACCTCACGCCCGGACCTACCCTATACGCCCTTAGGTTAGACCCGACCGTCACACTATATAGCTAGCCTTTTAGCCCCCTCTAGGAAAAGACTAGTATAGATTACTATCTAGGCTATAGTAAGTAGTTTCTTTATAATTATATAAAGGTCTTACCCCTTATTACTATTAACCTAGCTACTTAGTATAGCTTTTCCTTTACCTCTTTATAAAGGAAGGACCTATTATAGCTCTAGGATTAGCTATAAGAGATAGTAGTAGTAGCCGCTATAGTCTATATAGGTCCTAGTAAGGAAGTAAATACAACCTTAGAAGAGGGGGTCTTATAGGCCCTAGCCTACTTCTAGATATAGCCACTACCCTAGGACCCTTTTACTAGCCTACTATAATACTTTATCGCTATCCTTAGTATTAATAGTAAGACTAAGTAGCTATAGCTAGCCTATTACTTTACTTATATTCTTACTAGCCTTATCTATATAGGCTAGGCCCTGCTAGCTAAGGCTATTCTCCCTTACTAAGGTTAGGCTATAGCTATTAACCTACCTTAGCGGCTTACTACCGCTAGGGAAAGCTAGCTATATAGCTTAAGCTATATACTAATAGGCTATATCCTAAGCCTTCTACTCTATAGAAGGAAGATTACCTCTAAGATAAGTAGCTAGCTTATAATTACCTAGAATAGGGAAGGAACCCTACTCTATTTCTAGGGCTAGCCCTTTACTATAAAGACAATCCGCTATATAATAAGGTAGATAATAATAAATATAGAAGACTTTTTTTAGGATAGGCTTATATTCTAGCCTAGGGTAGCTAAGCTAGCTACTAGGCTAGCCTACTACTTCCTTATCTCCCTTACTACTATCTAGGATAACCCTACCTAGACTTAGTATAGTTAGCCCTTTATCTATACTAATAGCCTAGCTAGTAGGGAAAGGGAGATACTATAGAACTTAATAGCTAGGCCTTTTAAAACGGAATTCCTTAATAGCTAAGATGAGTAGAAATAGCCCTAGGTATAGCAGTATATATCCCCCGACACTATTATCATTAGGTTGGATGATCTCAAACGGAAAGATATAGCGACTTATTATCCTCACATCTATCCATCCTAACACCTCACCCACGGATCAATCCATCAACGTCCAGGTTATAATGAAGAACGCCATCTCCAATTGCACATGAAGTTTATAACCAAATTTGCCATATCTATAAAGTGTCACGGTATCATCACCATCACCTCGCCTTACTACCCTACGTTCTTCTAGGCCTTCGCCGACTGAAGCTGTTCCAAGAGAACCGTGCTGATATCCGCAACGGTTAACCCGGCCTCTGTCCGTATTTCGGATTCTGTAACCGCCACCGCCTCTGCACCTCTTTAATTTTAATCACCCGTCCCCCAGTTCAATTAACGGGAGGGGGGGGGGGAAGCAAAAAGAGCAGACAACAAACTCCGCCCCAATTGGTTGATCTAAACATACCCATCCAAGACAAACAGGTCTGTAAGCTGTTCTTTAATATTACCGTACACACCAAAATGGGTCGTCGTGCCCTCACCTCAGAGGAAAAAGCAGACAAGCTTGAGCGTGAATGGGAGCGGGTGAGACAACGTCGTTTGGGAGCCCGCCAAAACAAACAAGCACACCACATCCAAACAAATCTCAGCGACTCGAATGCTCGCCTGATTACCTGTCTGTGCGACCCACTCGCAGAAGGCATTATCGTTTCTAGCATGCCCCATTACGGGGTGTAGAATCAAAGGAGAGAACCCGGAATCTCACTCATCCTTGGCCAACGCCTAGACAGTTCTCTCGGAACCATGGCCAGTACACTTCAGCAGCCCACTGGGCCAAGCGTTGTAGGCACCATACTGTCTTGTACACGCCCACAACGTCAGAGGAAGACCCGAACGGGTGCTGAAGCCACAAAACCGTCTTGCGTCCCTCTCTCGTGGTGGCAGCAAAGCTCCAGTCATGCCCATGCACGAGAACGGCAGGTAGAAAGGGTAGTCCGTCAAACGAGCCACCTGAGCGGTTGACAAGATGCTCGAGAAATCGCCATTGCGCCGAGTGCCATGTTCCAATCTGCAGCGCTGCTACTTCCGGCTGGGATCTGTCTCGACTCTTTGTCTCGATACTGATGGCGATGGGTCGCTTGCGGAAAGGTTGAAAGTCGCTATGATTGATCACCTGGGACACCAGAGAGCGGCGCAGTGTTTGGATAGCTTCAGAAGCAACCGGGTCGGCTTTGGGATCGACGTATACGCAATAGTCCACCATCTTGGCGGGCGTGGTTGCAGGGAGATATTCGCGAATAATCTTTGCCGTCGTGCATGGTGCAAAACCAACGAGTTGATCCCGTCGCCGTCGGCCGTAGATGGCCGAGTATAAGAGAGGGTTATGAACCATCTGGTTCCATCCTAGTTCGTTCTGCTTTGATACCTGGCATTCTGCAGCCTCTTCGACAAGACGGGTGGCCTCATCGACCGGAAGAGTTAGTCCCAGTTGATCGCGATCTGCCGCGGCAGCAAACATGTGGTCCATGAAGACGCGAAATGTGGCGTCTGTCTTTGCCTGTTCCCTGATCTCGGCTCGCAAGGTGCTCGACACGATCCCAACTCCACTACTGCTGCAGCTCTGCAGCTCCAACAGCAGGTCAGAGAGTGCAGGCGGCAGGGAAGGGTCTGCCAGGGAAAGCTTTCGCTGCTCGACACCTTCTATGCTAATCTCCAGGCTGGCAAGCTGTTTCGAGGGCGAGGACCGGCCTGAAGCCGAGGATTGTGTGTCTGAAGCGGTCGGAGTCGGGGTCGGGGCAGGAAGAGAGGTTGTCGGTGACGTGGTGCGCAAGTATCCCAGCCCTTGCCTGCTGCTGCTCGCTTTGGGCGTTCTGTTCGGGTCTTCGTGCACCTTCTGCCTCTTAGGCACTGGTGACTCGGGGTCGTCCATGGCTAACCGCTTCTTGGGCGATTCGGGCGGCGACGGAGGAGGGTGGTGTTGATGCGTGTTGGTCGGCGTGGGATCGTCCAGGCGGGGAGTGTCGGACGGGCCGTGGGTGGTCGATTTAATGTGCGCGAGCCAGCTGAAGATTTCTTGAGGCCTCATTCTGCCTGCCGCATCGTTGCGAGCTTGTTTTTAAGCCTTCTGTCGCAATTCGCTGATGGTTGTTGCATTGAGGGGTTGACGCTGGATGGATCGTGTTGACAGCTGACGTCGCCGAGCAACGGCGCTGACTATTTGGTAAGCACGTGATTGAGTTACCTGTCAGACGGAGGGATCCGGGATTGACCCGGAAGATGGGAAAAACCCAGTAGACAGGGAGGTCGTAAGGGATCGCGATCAAGCAGAAACAACAACACGATTTCTAGCAGAAAAAGCATCAATTGAACGATCTCTCTAGACCTCATTATCATCATCTATTTCACTGTATTCAATTACCCCAAACTCGGCGCGTTTGATCCACTTTTCGAACCATCACGTGTCCGACATTACCCGAAACTCCAAACCGCACCAAGAGTTGTTTAACAATCAATCAAATTCCTTTGCACCGCCGGGTCACACAATGGAGAAATGTGATGGCTGGCACGGCTGCGACAAAGCAAGATCGATTCTCAAGTGGCTGGAGAGCCTCAGTATTCCCAAGTTCTTGGAGGACCCTGGCTCCTGCAGTATGTGCACGCATACGTGGTTCCCGTGCGGAGATATTTGCCTGTCCCAGAGCATCCATGATGCAGGATCCAAACAGGAGAAGGCAAGACTGGTAAAGGAGCTTCAATCGCAGCCGAGCTTCGATGGCCACTGCGAGCGAAAACCAATCATGAGGAGGGTTATCGCGGCTCTGTGCTCATATGACGACCAGTTCTTTGCCAAGATGCTGGCCAAGTTAGCATCAGATAAGGATGATGTGGACCTGTCACTAGAACGGAGCGCCCGAGCCTGGTTCGAGCATCGAATTCCCCACAAAGACAGCTGGATACCGAGGCTCCTCTTCATCTTCGAGGCATTGATAGTTGGCTTTTATGTCCGACAGAATTATCGGCTAGGATTGCCACCGTTCGATAACCTACCCCAAAACCCGCCTGGGGTTTGTCGGAGTAGCGTAGCCCCAACCAGGCTTGATGCACCTGGATCAACCCCCAATCGGCCTGACAGAGACATCGTGGTGAAGAGGTGGGCAGCAACCGTCGACTGGTGGTGGCAGAAATGCAGCTACTGCATTGGGAGCGGACGCAAGGGCGAAGCCGTCCTTCATGACCTGCGCGAATGCGCATACGGTGGTGCCGAAGCAATAGAAACCGAGTTTGGTAACGCCATCTATGCAGAAGGAAGAGCCCCGGGCACTGCATGCTACCGCTGTTACCTGCCTAGGCAGCTCTGTGGCAAATGGTCGAAAACTAGCGGTGGTGGTTGGATTGAGAGGGATGAATTGGAGTGGACTTGCCGATATGGAAAGCACCTGCTCCGTGATACAATCATCGGGCTCTACCAATCCCATGCTACGACGTTCATGAACGACATGCGGAATGCGGCGGCGCAATGGTACGAGAACGAGCATATGGCGCTAAGCCCGGTAGTCGACGACGAGATGGTGGCGGACTTCCTCCTTCAAGGGTTCACAAACAGAGGCGATATGGCAGAGCATGAGGGAGAGGGCTCATCTGGGTATTGGGGGGACACCGCCTACTTATCCGCCCTGGGAGCGCGTGTGCGAGCATGGCGTAGGGGCGGAATTCGCTGTCAACTATGTTTGATGTACGAATGGAGTGAGACTTGCTATCTCCATGATATGGAAGCGTGTACGTTGCACAGCGAATCCAAGCCGGCGATGACGCTGCTGAACAGGTGGTCGGGAATTCGGGGGGCTGAAAAGGGGGAGGGGAAGCAATGTTTGCGATGTCGTTTCCCGAATGTAGTATGTCGCCCTATTAAGTATGAGGACGCCGATGACAATAGGGGAAGCGCTGCGGGAGAGGGCAGTGTGAGCTCTTGCGGGGTAGAAATATTATGTCGTACAGTTGCAGCATTGCTAACAGTAGCGGATGGCGTACTAGGGGATATGGTTATCCAAGAAGAAATGGGCAAGGAAAAGTGGGATAAAGACTATGATCGGTTATCGCGGGAGTGGATGGGGGAACAGGTCCGTATTGGGAACTCTACTGCTCCACGGATCGTTCGCATATTTCAACGGCTCTTAGATGGATTCAACGGATTAAACCGGACCGTGTGGAAGAAACGAGTTTAATCATACATAGATAGCTATAATTCTTGATTCGACACCACTGGCTCCGACTTATCGGAGGTGCTTCTGTGGCACCAGCCGAAGCTATAAATCACGACCGGGGAAGTTAAGCCAGAGGGGACTGGGTGCTGGCCTATCATTTCCACAGCGCAAAATCGAATCCAGTAGAACTAATTTATTTCGCTTCACATAAGTTGCTTAGTGGTCAGAATTTGGCGCTGGAAGATATCGGTGCTTGTATAGGTGTTTTCTCATTCTTCGGTTTGAGAGTAGCCGTGGTTTGGTCGTGCGACAATCACTCGACATTCAGTCCTGTGACCTTGGAGTGTCCGCTTTCAACCTCATGTTGTCGCACCTCTAATACTCAGTTGGCGGGCCTAACTCCTCATGGAGTGCTCGCCCTTCTCAGAATCCGGGGCGTCAGCGAGTTTGGGGCCGCTCGTCGCATCTGGCTTCTCATACGCGTGGGCGGAGATGGGTACGGCCCAGTGCGATTGACTGCCTGAGGAAAGCATGGGCTATGGAGCGCCCGACGAATGACAAGAGAGAAACGAATTGCCGACATGATGGCGGCAGCCACATTGAACAGCAGTCGAGGGTTCTGGTATAAGAATCTGACACAAAGGGAGGTAGGCGGCAAGAAAAAGTAGCAGTGCATGAGGACCAGACAGAAACGAAGACGCGAATGGACCATTGCTAGAGCAGCTGAGAGTACAAACAAGACCTACTGGTAGACATCGGAAACGCGGCGATCGCGTCTGAGGGCGTGCGTTCAATGGTAAACGCATCAAGCTCCAGAAGGGCCAGCCATGAGGCTCTGCCATGATTATCTTGCAACAGTTAAGGTGATCTACGTTATCTCCTTTCTGGGGAAAGAGAAAACTGCGTCGATCCATTGCCGTTTTTGGTTTAAGGGAAACCCTTATCGAAGACCCCATTGTCAGCTTGTTTAACCGGCTGCAGCCACAACAGCCCTGTCGCAGTGGTCGAATCTTACTACATACAAGCAGGGCGGACATGAGCACACGCCAGACAGGTGCCTAATTACAGGCAGCTAATCAAGTCGTGGCGGGGACACATGGGTATCGGACTTCGGTTGAAGGAAGACGTATACGACGTTGCGCAATCGTGGTGGGGCAGTGAGGGGAGAAACTGCTGGGCTCAGCCGCAAGTGCGATCAGATTCGAAATTATTGGCCCGTCGTTATCTTGCCTCAGTTTAAGGTGATACTGAAAGTTGTACCAGTGTTTGTCAGATCATGGGAGGGCACACCGGGCCGCCCCGTGCTGATAGCTCAGAGCCTACTGGATGGTCTGCATTATCTAGTCGCCCTCAAAGCAAAATCTTACTGCTACGTTGCAGGTGCTGGTCATAACCAAGCTTTCTATCCTACCTCACACAATACGAAGACCCATAAATTGCTTATCTACCGGCAGCAGCCAAGGCGGATAAAACCGGTAGGATATGGTGTTTTCCTAGCTAATATTGCCAGAAGTACCTTAAACCTATAGTAATACCAAAACAGTCATACACCTTACCTTAGTCGAACTGAGATAGCTTACTGGGGGGGTTGCTATGGCGCGTGATCAGCTGTGCTATGTTTGTGGGGGCCCGAGCGGCGGTCAGTGATCAAACGACCCTCCTTATGTTGCTCGAGACGTGCATCCTGACGAAGTATGGGTTCTGGGAAGGGAGACCCTGATAGCTCTTAGTGTTATGGATCAGTATTGTGGTGGTACGGAGTAATGAGGCCTACTATGCCAAGGCGAGGCCAAGGCGGGCATTAAACCCAGGCCATCCGGGATCATCCGTGCCAAGGCGTACAGCTGCAACAAGGGCCTCTTTGGGGCCATGTTTAGCAATTACCAGCTCTTCAGCTCAGGCCATCTCCCTCTCCTTGCCTTCGACGAAGGTATGCTGAAAGACCATGCGGGCATAGACCAAAATCGCCAACGCGCCTTTGTACTCTAGCTCAACCGTTCCTATCTTTTAAATGCCTGGGGTTGCTGTTTTATTGACAGCCTTCATTCAGATGACAAAGGATTGAGGGATTATAGGGGTCCTAAGTCAATGACAACGCGAAACGTCCACTTTCAGTGAAAGTGGGAGGAACGATAGAGATGTAGGCAACGTGGCTAAGCGTGATAGGTCAATCCACATCGGTTGTAGTTACTGGAAATCAGGCTATAACATACTTGGTCCAAGACTTTGATTCTTAGAACCTCCACCGGCAACACTCTCGTCTTTCCGATAGCAATCCACTTCGACGGCACGACGATGAACACCGGACAAGACACTGCCTCGAGGCATCGATCATTCCGTAACCTGTGGCCGAGCGGCTGGCCTAGGCGCAACAGAGATACTACTGGGCCGCCGGGACCGGAGCCAAACGAGGCGACGACGACGACGACGACGACGACGCCCAGTCCCGAGCCGAATGAAGATGTCACTGAGCCACGCGTGGCTGTGCGCCTGAGACTATGGAAGAAGGCAGAGGAAAAGGTTGCACAAGATGACAACCGGAAAGATTGGGAAGAACATCGCCCCAAAGCACTTGGCCCTCAACACCGCCACCCCGTCGATGCTACTGCAGTCGTGAACATTGTCATGCAACCAGCCCGAGATCTTCTGGATCAAGACGGGTCAAGCCGGGTTATCGTCCTGAGGAACGGCGTGTCAATTGATTTCGACAAGGTACTCGAGAACATAGGCAGGGCTGCCATGGTCATCGCCAGTCTAGGAAGTCCTCTCGCTGTGCTCGATTCTACCCAAGGTGCAGGAATAGTCTTTGGTTTCTTGAACGTCTTTTCCAAGGTTAGAAATTCCTCGATGTGATTCGCTTGACTTTGGCTGCTCACTTCTTGCAGGCTGTTCTCGATGGAAAAGCTACTCGAGACTTGGTTATGGACCAAGAACCCATCACGAGTCTTGTCAGTAGCTGCGCTCGCATTGAACAAGAGTACTTGGAGGAGCAATCGTCTCAAACGCAAGCCGAATCGCTCAAACAAGACCTGGAAGACACTCTAGTTGCCCTTTATGTCACTATCCTGCAATATCAACTTCAGGTCTGTCGATATTTGGCAGACGGCACATTGAGTTTGTCCCCCGAGACACGAAATCAGAACGCAGGCTTAAGCATAGCTGTTAGGAGACTGCGAGGAAACATTGTACACAATTTAGCACTAGTGCTCTTAGGCCCATGTGTGATAGAGTCCGCTAGGATTGTATTAAATTTTTGCAATGCTCTCGCCCGGCCAGCTAAGTCTCTCTATCATCTAAGGAACCACCAAGCTTTGTGACTGATCGACGACAAACCTCAGCTCGGACTTGCTGATACGTCATTTGCTGAAAAGTAGGGCGGTATACGACCTAGTCGTGAAGGATGTGAGCAAAACTCGACCAGTGTTCCGTTGCCCTGCTGGAACGCTTAACTTCTACCCTGCGATAGAATCGGCCTGCGCTATCGAAGAAACCATACACCTGGCCAGTTGAGTCTCTTGCCCGACCTAGCTAGACGTTCTGGTTCATTATCATCGTGGGTATTGTCGGTTGGCGTGATGGTCTGGCTCCCTTGCGATGGCAGGATATCGGAAGTAGAAACAGCCATGTGGTGATACGGCTGTCGCGGAAAGGCGCCAAGGTAGATGACGTCGTCTCCATCCTCTTCAGTCAAGCGTGAAGGTATCGTACTTGGCTCAACAGAACGTCGCTATAAACGTTGTTGGGGGCTATAGCTCGGTCTCGGGTGTCGTACGACATGAGTCTTGGCAGTGGAACTGGCGATGGGTGAGATATGCATGGTTTGCTGCCGCTATCGCTTGGGTCCAAGGCGGATCTGAGGCTTTCCCGGAATCCTGTTGCCGTTGTACCAGTGGGAAATGGGATGTGGAACTGAGGGGCCAGAAGAGTCATGTGCTGCTGTGGTGTCTGGAACTGGGCAAGGTCGTCCCGGATAATGATCCGGACCCATCGTGGATTTTGCGGCACTCTGATTGGGTCGCCCATACAAAGTCCGAAATGGTACGATGGCCATGCTACCAGCGGCCTGGAGGTTGGGCCGACTACGTGAAACCTGGCAGTGCTTCGTCATATGAGCTTGTTGGTCTGTCTGTTGGTCGGCAGGCCGGGGCTGTGTGATCAGCTTCATATGTGGTCTTCTCCAGACTGCTAGGAGGGACCAGCAGGGGATACATCATGGCGGCTAGAGGGCCTGCTGCCTGCTGCCTGCTGCCTACTGCCTGCTGCCTACTGCATACTGCACTTGCCTTCATTTCTTGCAGTGAAATCCAAACCCGCCCGAGAAGCGCATGCATGCGATTATATCACGGATCCGGCTGGATGGAAGCCAATAGTATTTTGTGAATCTGTTTGATTTCTCGCTTACTGCGTTCCATGTCAAGGGGATAAGGTAACCCATAGGCGGCCGTACCTCGGGGCGCTTATTCAAACACAGACCCTGGCATACGCTCCATGGATGCAGGCTGCTTGTTGCTAGCCCGAGTGCTGGGGTTGCGGCCATCGGCCCGGACCTACAGGGCGCGAGCAAGGAGGACGGCCCGGGATCATGACTAGGCACTTGACCCAATACATAGAACCCGAAAGTGCCCTGTCATGTGAGCATATTGGCCTGGATGCCAGGGCTATGCGATCAGTCTTACACAGCCTTAGGATTCCTATCTAATGAAGGGGCTTTCACTCTACGCTCTATGATTTACGCACTGCCCCGATTTCCCGCATACTAGCCGCCAGCCCCCTTTCAGGCCGACCGTCTTAACAACCAACAACAGTGGAACTAAAACCAATCAAGTTACAAGATGGACTAAAATAACATCACCCATGGCCTGGGCTCGGCGCGAAAAAGAACATCTCGACAGGCAGGCTACAGCGATCTTCAAGTTCGCAATGCTTCCAGTACCACCCAAAGGCCGCAACCGCCAGAGTTTACGCTAGGATATGCGCATTTAGTCTAATCGTCTGCACTCCCCGACTAGGAGAAGGACGTAGTGATTGCGTACTTGAATAATGAAGTAAATTAGCTCCTGGATGTTTCATCATCCACGCCTAATATGGAATAGAAGGATAGAATTTAACGAGTGACTTGATTTATAGAAAGGACTATGAAGTGCTAGTATTTAAAGGACGATTACCAACAGTGCATGCTTGCCCGAGCTCACCCCGCATGCTTCCTCTCCTCGCAAGTCCTAGCCCCTCTCCACCTCCACCATTCTCATGAACTTATTGGTAGTTAAGTACTCAAATCAAACAGAGGGTTGAAGCTGAGAGATATGGCAATAATGATAGTCTGTGAGGTGGGAATAGAATGGCTTGGCCTGGCCACCTGTGGCTTGAGTAAGTAGAAGGTCCGTCAAGGCCCGTAGGCCTCACTTGAAGGATCAAGTAGACTCACCTTTAGCAGAGGGGGCATGGCCCTTTGACGTGAGTTGATCCATACATTGTGGTACTGGGTTGGAGGTTCGGGCACGAGGTGGTACCGGCGTACTGGTGGCTACACCTCTCATGGATCGGGAATTCCGTGACTTGTGAGGTGTGCCTAGGCTTCTTCTTGCAGGTGTCATGAATTCTGGTGAGGAGGACGTATTTGCACATTGTTGAAAATGGTTAGAGTTGACTCTTTGTGTTGGTGTATAATAAAGGTTTGAGGGTTGATATGCTAGGGAAATATGAAAGAGTTGACTGGGGATGGGATTGCCATTCCATGAAGAGCTTTCGGTACCCTATATATACTTATTCTCTGATAACAAGGGACTTGTATTGTGCTGGGAGGTTTCCCATGGCTGGAGGGGGTGGAAAGGCTCATAGGTCTCAGACCAGTGGGAGTGAACCCAAGAAGGGCCTCTCTAGCCGCGGGTTGACAGTATCAGTCTCCACTCAAGAGCCATACCCTAGGGGCCACCTTACGGGTGTGCAGGGCATGTAGTGGTCTAAGAAAAGAATGATTTAGTACGCGACTGGACTGATCCATCTACCCCCACGGCCAGCTGACTTAGGCTGTTGGTAGCAAGTCCCATATTCATGACCATGCAAAATAGATAAACCAACACAGCCAACCAACACAACCAACCAACATAACCAACCAACACAACCAACCAACATAACCAACCAACAGTGACTGACTTGTACTAGGGTATGGATTTGGGCGTGAGCCAAACAGACTAAATTTAGAGCTTGGTATTGGGCTACGAGGGGTTGGTTGCTCCTCAGAACATTGCCAGCTTTACCCCATTGGGCTTCAAGAATGAGACCACTGGAGTTTGTGCCCCCAGTGCAGCTCGTCGTCTATCGCAAGCGCCGTAGATCTTGGCGGCGACGCTGGCGTTGGCGAAGAGCATGGACACTTCGACGAGGAGTTGGTATCGAGGATGTCACACTTAGTGATAGCTTGAGACTCATAGAAGCTCTTGATTTCTATCTAATTGAGGGCTCATGACAGCCCCTTTATACATAAAGAGATCTAGTTGCTAGAGGGGCTGTTGTAAGGTCCTTGAAACAGCTTGTGAAGGTCTGACGGTCCTGAGACCGGATTCTTATCCCTGAGACCGGGCCTAGAGCATCCGCATGATCGGATCTAGAGGCTCCGTGTGACAGAGGAGCTGCCCAAGCGACCTAGCACTCAGGACATCCTCGTCCTTATCGAGGTCTCCTCTTCGCCGTGACCCCCGAATGGCTAGAAACGCCAACACTTACTCACGGCATCTACACCGCACACAGTCTCACCTCAGCGCCCGCTTGGGCTGTTCTACGCAGCCTCAAACAAGACTGGTTGAACTGCTTTACGCCAATGGAGATGTTACACTCGCCACTAATCCTTCTGCCTGCAATGTAAAACGCGCATCATTCATCTTCTTTACCTGGATTGTGTCGTTTCCCGACAAATGCCTGATTATGGCGGCCCGGCGTCTGTTGAGCTTGAGGCATTTGCTGACCAGGCCGACACGTCCTTCACATCGCTGGCGCCAATTTCCATAATGGAGGAATATACCCGATGTACATTTCTATCGCTATGCCTAATTTATTCAATTCTAAAGTAAGATTTATAAGGCATATAGGTAGGTATCCCAGTTTAATAGTCAGAAGCCGTCTTCAAAGCATCCACAACCTCTTGCGCAGAGCCGTACTCGAAATGCCAGAGCTTCTGGATGATATCTCGGACTGGATTGTTCTCGGTTACATGAGGATACTCCCCATCCAAAAGTTTCTGCTGAAGTTCCTCTATCCCGATCGAACCATACGGTACGGCCCATTCGGTGATCTCGCAGATTGCAGTGCCAAGCGCAAACAGCTCCATTGCAAGCGTGCCTTTGGCAGGAGTCTCCTCATCTTCCCCCGGCACCCAATAACGGGGCTCATATGAAAAGAGGAGTTCGGGATATGTGTCTTGTAGACTAGATCCAGCAAAGTCGCAGAGCTTGATATGAAGATCATCAAAAACGAGAACATTCCGAGCCGAGACATCGCCCCAAATGACACCACGGTCGTGGATATATTGCATAGTCTCAGCAAAGTCGATTGCCACTCGTATGCGACGAGCCATGGTCGGGAGTTCGTTCTTCTCGATATACTCCCGTAAGTTGCCATGCGGAGCTCGCTCAAGACGAAGAGCCCAGGCCTCCTCACCGTCCGGCATTAATTCAACGCCCATACACGTAAGGATGCATGGGTGTGAGCCGAGAGCTTCATAGAGAGCAGCCTCACGCTTAAACCGGTTGCTTGTGTCCTCAGCAAAGGCTGCGTGATCGTACATTTCGCCGTCAAGCCAAAACCCTACAGCCTTGAGAACGGATTTGGAATTTCCCTTCTCTGTATACACGATGCTGAGACCTGTTCGTCCGAGGGGCTCTAGTCTGGCCCTGATGGCATGGCCAGCTTCCCGGTCGGACAGTCGCATTGTGAAAGGAGGAAACAAAATGATGGGAAGCAATGCGAAAGAACAGTAGTCTGAGTAAAATTGGGCGAGAATAAGGGAGACGGATTCTTGACGGTAGATTCTTGGTGGTAGATTCTTGATGGTAGATTCGTGATGGTAGATTCTCGATGGTAGATTCATGATGGTAGGGGGAAGACTAAGATTTAAGCCCACTCGATGAGCAAGCCACGTGTGCACGGCCGGATTAACTCAAGCCGACTGGGGTGAATGAGCCTGTCCCACTGTTGCGCTATGACATTTGGCGACTACCTGGTGGGGGACCTGTATCCTGATTCCTCCAGCCAAGTGGGAGGGAGGCCACTAGCGTTGCTTGGTGCCGCGCGGGATCCTCAGCCGAGTTCTATTCCCGTCTCAGTCTTAGGGTGTTATGCAGGTTGGTTGTCGTAGAACCTGGAAAATGCGAAGCGAATCATACGCCACGCGCTTATCGTTTTGGTTTTAGACTTCTCCTGGCCAATACTAGGTTCGTACGTACCGCCTCGAAGTGCAGGTGACCAGCTGCAGGAGCGGACCCGCGGGTAGGTTATGTCACATCATAGGCCGCTACGGAGGTCAACGCCGGATCCGGCTTACAACAGCCGGATGAGGAAATCATCGAATTCGGCCACGACGCCGGATCGGATCCTTATTTCTGCTTCTTGCTGAAGAGACTTCCTCTTCTAGACCGTTCTGGGACAGTTCACTTAAAGCAGATCGTCCATCAAAAGTTCATTGCCCGCTGTTACATGCCCGTCGGTCTCTATGCTGGCAAGTTCACTGAATGTCGATGCTGTATTATCGTCATCGTCGTCGTTGATTGCGATTGGATTTGCTGAATGTAGTCAGTGAACTGTTCCCGGCCTCGCTTAGATGGGTGAGGTATCACCAAGCACGCGCTACGTACCTATGGTCCTACCACTTCCTGACACTTGCTCATCTGGGCAATGAAGAGTGTTCGCAGGCTCTGATGGTTTGATCACGGCGGGAACTGTGACCAGATCCGCCGGCAATGGTTGAAGCAGTAACTGGGCGACAGGAGGAAACCTGTTGTCACCTTCATCACGCCGGCCGGGAGGACCAATGCCTTGGGCACGACTGTCCGCAACATGCTGTTTGTTGGGCTGTGCTGGAGTCACCGCCTTTCCGTTCAAAGGGCCCCGAGAGCTAGGAGAGTAGCACTGAATGAGGTTGAATGTGGGGGAGCGCGGTTGGAAGGAATAAACACTTCCAAGTCGATTGCAGCCATTGTTGCGAGACTAAGGGGCGATTAGATAGAACTTGAGAAACACATTATTGGGATTCAAAAAGCTTATGTCGACTGGTTTCTCATTCTTAAGGGATAGAGATTGTGACGATATGGACGGCCGTTATAAACTAGTGCCCGATGACCCCTTTTTACCTAAGCCCTCCCTAAGTTAGACTACTCATACTAAAAACAGTAAGTTAGGCTTAAGAAAAAGGCTAAACCAAAAGTTTAAAAAGTAGGGCTTATTTTTAGGTTATCTAAATCTCCTAAAGAAATAATTAAGATTTATATATAGCTTACTTTATTAGCTATTTTCTAGAATTAATTAGAAAGGTTTTAAGTTTTTCTATCTTAGGAATTATTCATAGGCGATTCTGCCAGAATCGTCCATACAAATGGGATTTCTTAGCCTATGCATTACCTGTGACGGTCGGGTCTAACCTAAGGGCGTATAGGGTAGGTCCGGGCGTGAGGTGTATGATCGAGTGGATTAGGACGTCGTAGTGAGCAATGTAGGTCACGGTCTGGTAATGGTAGAATAGTAGATTCAATGTAACCAAGTGTGTTGATAGCTAAAGAGCTTTAAGGCTCTTATCTAATATGCTAAGTGAATGTGTATATATACTGTGCTGGGATCACTGGATCACGGTGGTGATCCAAGTGATCTGTAGTCCTAGATCACGACGAGGCTATGGTGATCCCTCCGTGACTGGTAGTTGGGGAGGGATCACTAGATCACGGTGGTGATCCAAGTGATCCTTCTTGTGATAGATAAGAAAAGTGGGTACGTTATGGTTCTGCCGGTTACGACCGCCTGGTCTCAACCCGGGCCGTGACACGATGTCCCCCTCCCGTTAGTTCTTGCCCTCAAGACCGTATGAATAGGCCAAGTCAGAACTTCTCGTGAGTGCTCCCAACTTAGTCCTGCAATCCCTCGCTACTGACTATAATGTTAGGTCGTATCTCCAAATCTTCCAAGACCGTTCAGCGATCCGTTCTCGCGCGAACTATCGAAATCGAGGGTGACTCAGTCATGCCTTATTCCTATTGTTTTAAGGCACAACGGGTATATCGTATATCCAATAAATCCTCACGCTATAGGGAATACGTCCGACGCGGCCATTCTTACGATGGTTCAAACGTCGCGATTTTTCTGTTTATCTCCCGAGTATCCCGACTTCCGTTAGTTCTTACTGATATTTATAGTACTCGTACCATGGAAGCTCAGCAGAAGGTCAAAGCCGATATTAAAGCAGCGGAGCGTGCTTTAACGGAGACATTGGCCCGTTTGGCTCGTCTTCGTAAACAAAAGAAATTATTAAAAGATCGTGGTTCGTCCCTATTTTCTCGCGGTATACGGGAGCTAGACGAGGTCGATAGGGTTTAATCCTAAGAGGAGGCTATCTTAGCGGAGCAGCGTGAAGTGGGGGAAGCGTAGGGTGCTAGCGCTATTAACTTGCTAGATTGGTCCGCTATTTTAGGGTCCTCTTTGCCTGATTTCGGCGTTGTTGATAGAAGTTCTTTAAGAGGCGTTGAGCATAGGTGAGGTTTTTGGCTGGTTCCTACTGGTTATTGCTCTTAGGGTAGTCTTTCTATTTAATAAGGTACTTAGTTTGTTTATTCATAACTCTTTTATTAAGGATTGCTTCTACTATATACTCTTCTAGTCTTTTAACCTTAGTTTTATATTTATTGCTAGTCTTAGCATAAACTATGTCTTTTGCTATCTTAAGGAGTAAGATATAGAAAACCGGGTAAAGTCTAACTTTTAGTAGTAAGTCTAGCTAGTAATTATTTTCTAAGATTTTTTCGATGATTTTGTAAGGTCTGATAAACTTATAGTCTAGTTTCTTATTTTATCATTTTATTTTAATATTTTTTATTGCAAGATAGACTATATCTCCCTTCTAGAAGGATAGTCCCTTTATTCTTTTTTGGTTATAGTATTTTTTTATCTAGTTCCTAATGAATTTGAGTTTAGTCTTTATTTCTTTGTGTAGATTTTTCAGTTTTTCTATTATGAGGATAGCTTTAGGGATGATTAATCCTTCTCAGCTTATTCTATAGGCATCAGGGGTGAACCTAAAGTTAGCATATGTTAGGGTGAGCTTCGTGCTTTCGTGAACGGAGGTGTTATAGCTTAGCTGTGCGGTCGGGAGCTTCTCAACCCAATCGTTTTATTCGTAGTTAACATAGCATCGTAGGTACTGTTCTAGTACTTGGTTCATTCGTTCCGTCTAGCCGTCGGTTTGTGGTTAGAAAGCCATAGAGAGTCAGTAGTTTAATCCCATATAGTCCATTAAACTTTGCCAAAATTTTAAAGCAAATAGGGATCCTTAATCAGAGAGAATCTCTATAGGAAGTCCATGGATGCTAATAACATTTCGCAAGAAGATATAGGTAAACTACTCTACATCTATCGATTCCTAGTATAGTATAAAATAGGAAAATTTCATAAGTCTATCCACAATAATAAGAATGCTATCGTAGAGGGTTCCGGTCGCGGGGTCCTCCGATAGGGGTAGTTTCGTAATGAAATCCATAGTGATAGAGTCCTACGGTCGCTCAGCGACTAGTAAGGGTTATAGTTCTCTATATAGTCTATAGCATCGAGCCCTAGTCTTCGCGTAGAGATCGTATTAATTTATGACTTCTTTAATAATGTTTTTTATACTAGGAAATTAATATATTATTCTAACTTATTCTAGGGTTTTATTAACTCTCTAATATTTATGTAGGGGATGTCTATGTATTTCCCGTATAAGTTAGTATTATAGTTCTTTAGGAACTTATAGTTTATTTGTTTTTTCATCTAGGGGTAGTTTATTATTATACTATTATATCCTTCTGTGGAGTTTATTAGTATTTATAACTATATAGGTATTTCCTAGGGTTTGCTTTTCTTATTTAGTAGCGATTATAGCATTAGTAACTCGATCCTAGTTATAGTTCTTTTCTAAGCATTCCGGGCAGCTGTTGATTGCGTACTAGAGTGCTTTCTAGAGTCTATACGTATTATAGGTTCTAGCGATAAGCTAGCATAGCGTATTAGTGCTTCCATCGTGAGGTCCTGCTTCGTGCAGTTCTTGCACTATTTGGTACTAGTGGTAGTAAGGGATGATAATGCGTTTATCCTAATACCTAATTTCTCCAGTATGTCCGCGAGCCCAATCCATAAAGTCCTATACGGGGCTATCCCCACGGATCAGAGCTAGATGTTTAGGTTAGGGTCGTATCTTTCGCGTAGCTGTAATGTACTTCTGCTCAAGGTGTCCTTCGGTGTTAAAATTAAGGATTTGTTCGTTTGTTTTGGTTTTACTAGTATTGAAGTCGCTTTGTTGACTGATAGTATTGGCTCGTCTATTTTCTGATCCCTTCCTGTAAATGATCATATAGTCGAATTCTAAGAGGTATTCGGCGTATTAGAGTTATCATCCGCTCAGTTCTTATATAGTTGCAAAGTATAAGATGTTCTTATGGTCTATATAGACTTTGATCTTATACTTACTTCCTAGGAGATAGTATCGAAATTCCTTAAATAAGTTAATGATTACGAGGAATTCTTTATTATAGATAGGGTAATTAAGTTTAGCGCTGTGCATCTTATAAGAAAAGAAAGCAATAGGGTGTAATAGTCTGTTATTATCCCTTTATCTAATCTAAGCGCTCTATGCAAAGTCTAACGTATCCGTCTTGAGTTCGATCTCTCGCTCAGGGTTAAAGGTTGCTAATACTGGCTTGCTTAGGATGAGTTTCTTAATATTATTGAATGCTTTTATTATGGCAGCGTCCATCCGGAACTCTACTCCTTTCTTAATGAGTTTAGTGAGTAGTATAGTATAGTTACTAAAGTTTCTAATAAATCTTTAGTAGTAGTTAGCGAATCTGAGGAAGGCTTATACTTCCTTAATGTTCTCTAGTTTTTTCTACTTGCTAACCATAGCGATTTTCTTTAGATCTATCCTAATCTTATTGTATAAGATGATATATCTAAGGAACTCCACTTCTAAGGTGTAGAAGTTACTTTTCTCTAGTTCAACTAGTAGGTTTGCGTCTTAAAGCGCTTATAGTACCTTATAGATATGTTCTATATGTTCTTCTTCTAAGTCGGAGAAGATTAAGATATCATCTAGGTAGTATATAATAAATATGTCTAGATACTCTTATAGCACGTTATTAATTATTTGTTAAAATATAGCTAGTGCATTCGTAAGTCTAAAGAGCATAATAAGGTATTTATAAAGTCCGAACTTAGTTCGAAAGGCGGTTTTCCATTCGTGTCCTTCCTTAATACGTATAAGATTATACGCTCCTTTCAGATCTAATACCGTGAATACCTTCTTATCGTAGAGTCAGTCCTTAAGCTCCGTAATAAGGGGTAACGGGATTCGATCTTTAAGCGTAATATCATTTAATCGTCTATAATCCATAATAAGTCAGAGCTTACCATTCTTTTTAGGAACAAATATAACTAGATATCCGGCTAATAACTTAGAAATCCTAATATATCCTTTCTGTAGTATGTCTTCGATGTATTCTTTTAGCGTATTGAGTTGCTTTTCGTTAAGGTTGAATATTTTGTAAAATGTAGGCAACGTTCTATCTTTTAGTATAATTTCGTAGTCCTATTAACTAAATTTAGGTAGTCTGGTCTTAAGTTCTTCCATAAAGAGTTTTTTATAAATACAGTACTACGCTAGTATGTTCTTAAGTCGTTCTTCTTTAGGCGTTTTCTTATATTCCTTAAGGTCTTTATTTATTTATATAAACTATTATTAAAAGCGTCTGATTATGCATTTAAGCTATATTTTCTTGCCTTTCTAGTGCTTATGTTATGTTCCCTTTAGGGATGCTAAGGTATCTATCGTATCCTTAGGCATATCCTTACTCTCTATTTCTTTAGGAGTTAAGGTTTAAGATCTCCTTTTATCTATTAAGTCGTTTTCGTTATCACTGTAGAGTACTTTATTAGGGTCGACTAGTACCTAGCCAGTTCTCTAGTTAATGTATAGGTTAAATTTCCTTAGCTATAGATACCCTAAGATAATATCGTATTAGGATATTAGTAGAATGTTAAGGGTAATACCTTAATTTCATCCGTCGATAAGAACTTTTAAGTGATCAATTTATCATATTACCCATCCTTAATCGTAAGAAAATATATCCCCTTTGAGATTATATACTGTATATGGGTCCGATTTGTCTTTCTATAGTAGCCTTAACCTATTAACCACTCTAGGGTCAATGTATAAGGTCTTAGCTCCGCTGTCTACTAATGCGGTAAGCCATTCGTCCCTAACTCGTACTCGCAGCTCGAGTGTCGTTCGTTTCGTTGCTAATTTCGTTATGTATAGAGCTTTTCGTGGGGGTTGCTCATCCTCCCTTATGTCGCTTGCCTATCGCTCTTCTATAGGTAGCGTTGCTCGTTTTTTGCGTTCTCATTATGCGTACTATCTCTAGTATTATGCTATTCCTTGACCTTAGCCTAGATATACACTCTATATTCCTAGTGCGCGTAATTCTTTAGGTCTAATAGCCCTTCTATGCATAACCTAGGGTAGTATTTATCTTATACCTCTAGTTATATAGTTTAGTACCGTAGTATTAGTTCGACTAAGATATAGTCTTATGTTTCCTATTCTAAGTAGGGGTCGTTATAGACTAGCCTAGGGATCTTAGTAGGATAATAGTTATTCTTGGCTTTCTTGCCTTTATAAGTGTTATACTAATGGTAGTAATAAGATATCTATAATAGTTTGTTATGTCTTAGTGCCGTATGGTATAGCCTTAGGTTATCGCTAATTTCGTATCGTGGAACGATAGGATCGGTCCTAGCCATTCCCCTTGGTTTGGCTCTAATGTACACCGGCTCGCCCTCGTAGGTGTCCTCCCGTTCATAGGTGAGTTGTTAGTATATCTCTTCTTTTATCTTCTAGACTGGCATACTGTTTTCGTCGTATGTGTGTGTTTTCCACTATGGTTTTTCGATAGTTAGCATAATGGCTTATTTCCATCGTGTTTCTTATTTTTCTGCCTCATCTTCTAACGATATATCATCGACGCTAGTTGTTTTATAGTTATCGTAGCTATCGCTTAGGTATCCTTCTTTAAGTGCCCGAATGTTATTATTTCCGATGGGTAGCCTAAGCTATCGTACTCGTCTAGCTTCATATCCTGTGTTAAGGCTAGGAATGTTTTCTTATTGTATGTAGAACTAGCGTTAGATATAGTTGTTTTTTTCCTATTGTAGAGAGAGTTGCGCGCCTAGTTCTTCATCCTAAAGTCTTAGGGTTTCTAGTTAAGGTTATCGATCTAGGATTTCTATTTTAACCGTAGGTTATCTGTAGGGTTCTCCCTTCCGGACCATTGCGATGGTCTTCCTAGTGGTATCTTCCTAAGGTCTTCCTTCTGGGACTGGCTTCTAGGGTCTGAATGTTCCCCTTGTTGTGCCCTTGTCCTGTTAGCGATTATCTTATATACTATACTAGGGTTTTTCCGTATAGATGCTATCTTCTATAGTCTTATATTATTGAGTGCTAGGTAGAGGCTTAGCAGTGAGGTTGCTAGTGCTTATTATCTCGTAGGCTCCCCTAGTCATAGCCACCGTTCTCATGCGGATAGTAGTCTATAGGGTATCGTGCTAATGGTTAGTAGATCGGACGTTCTTACCTTCAGGCACAGGTTTATGCTTTTGTCCGGTCTTAGGCTTCTAACACTTGCTTTCGAAATGCCTAAACCTTCTACAGTTCTAATACTTTACCTATAAGTGATCTCATTATGCGGCTCCGAGTTCCATAGGGCCGGACTAAGTTCTATAGGAGGTGTTTCTCCCTTTTCCTCCTTTGTTGCGAGAATTATAGCGGTTGTTGCGATTGTCTGGGTAGTAGGGGTTATAGGGAGTATCCCTGCCCTTTCCCTTAGTAGCTACTTTCTCCTTGCGTCTTTCGTACTATCGTTCATCGATCTTCATAGCTATAGTAACGAAGTCCGTAAGGGTATTAGGTCGGTCGGCTTTATATAGCTCGTCCTTAACCTCCTCCTTAAGTCCTTTATAGAAGATTTCCATGAGGACATCGTCGTCCTATTCAAGGCGTGACGAGATTTGTCTGAACGCAATGGCGTAGGCAGCGGCAGACCGAGTTTGCCTGATTTCGTATATATTGGTGGCTGCCTGCCGTTCCTCATTGACCATTCCGAAGTTATCTTTAAGTGCCGTTTCGAAATTATCCCATTCCGAGAAGATGTTCGTAATGTCTTAGTCGCGTATGTCTTCTTCGTTCTTAAGGAAGTCCCGTATGATTGGTTCGAACCACGTTGTAGCGTTTCCTTCGAGACGTCTGCTAGCGAATAAGGCCTGTATTTCTCCTATAGCGAGCTTAGTCGGGAAGAATCGAAAATATGCCTTCATCCTAGTGAGGAAGGGCACAACATCCTTCAATTTTCTATTAAACGGCTCAGGGAGAGGGGGTTTAATGCTCTCCCCTAGGTCCTTAGCTTCTCTAGGTCACTCTACCGTGGATAAGGTAGCCGAGGTAGTAGATACGCTGCGTACCTGCTCCCATAGTCCGTTAACGAGGGTGCGGAGCTGCACTATCTCGGCAACCATCTCGGCCGCGCTCGGGGGCGTGGTGTACGCTAGTAGTAGGTTTCCCCTAGCGGTCGGATTAGTGGTAGGGCGTGGTGCAGACATATCTGATAGTAGGTATTGCTTAGGTCGACGTAGTAATACACTAAACAAGAGCTATTAACGTATGACGGTTAGGTCTAACCTAAGGGCGTATAGGGTAGGTCCGGGCGTGAGGTGTATAATTGAGTGGATTAGGATATTATAGTGAGTAATATAGGTTATAGTCTAGTAATAGTAGAATAGTAGATTTAATATAACTAAGTATATTAATAGCTAAAGAGCTTTAAGGCTCTTATCTAATATACTAAGTGAATATATATATATACTGTGCTAGGATTACTAGATTATAGTGGTAATCTAAGTGATCTATAGTCCTAGATTACGATGAGGCTATAGTAATCCCTCTGTGACTAGTAGTTAGGGAGGGATTACTAGATTATGGTGGTGATCTAAGTAATCCTTCTTATAATAGGTGAGAAAAGTGGGTATGTTATGGTTCTGCCGGTTGCGACTGCCTAGTCTCAACCCGGGCTGTAATACTCTTCTAGAATACTAACTAGTAGTATACCCTTACCTAGGTTATACTATAGGCCTATAGCGAATATAACATAATCGCGCTTCTTAAACTAAATAGAAACCCTAAGACTAAGGCCCTAGCCTGCTTAGGTAAATGCAACTACTATATAGTTTATTATAGCGAGCGTATAGTAATATATATTAATAAGTACTATAGACCTAAGTTATAGATATTAGAGGTAAGGGAGGATTAGGCTAGCATCTCTTTTATAAAAACATAATACTAAATCATTACTCTTTATAACCCCCTAAATAGTAGAGGCAATTCGCCCGCACTATAAGCCCTAGCTAGTACTACACTAGATAACTATACACTTCTTATTAGCGATTTTAACTTCTACTACCTACTTTAAGACTATTATAGCTAAGCGGATTAGGGTAGTAATAACCTTATTAAGGAAGCGTAGTGACTCTAAGTTAGCCTTATTATACCTTATAGGACTATTACTAGATTAGCCTAAGGCTACCGTAATAGTACCCTCAACCTAGCTTAGGCTACTAAGACTATCCATATAATATACAAAGGAATAGACTATAACCTAAAGGGATCTAACTATTTCCTATAACGCATCTATATTATAGTTACCCCGGATAAACCAACCCTAGATCCGGTCCCTAGATTTAACTAAAGGAAGACCTACCAGCAGAGAGCTACCAATAAAGCAAAAGTCTACCTCTAATAGACTTAGGGTACTATAACTACTATAGAAGCCCTCGATAAAGTGATTAACTAGCTATTAAAGCAGCTTAAGGCAATCGCCTAATTCGCGACCCTAAAGCGAAAGAAACCCAGACCCTACCGTAACCTATAGTAGAATACCGAAATAGCTATAGCAACTAACGAGCTTAAATAAGCCTGCTATAGAGCCTAGCGAACCGGCCAACCCTTTAACTAGCGCGCCTTAGCTAAAGCGCGTGTATAATAGGACTAATGCATAAAGAGCGCCTAACGCGCCTTATAGCGGGAGCTCCTAGTAGACCTTCCTAGGTATAATGTAATACGATTCTAGGCAATGGAAAGATAGGTAAGACTATAGAGCGGAACCGCTATAGTCCTACTATAGCTCCCGCCCCTTACCTATCCAGACTATCCTAAGCTAGCAATACTCTATATAGATAAAACTAAAATCCTTGTAAGGAAATTCTTCCCTAAACCCTAGGCTGATAATTCTAACCTCTCCCCTCTCCCTCCCCCTAGAATACCCGAACCTAAATCGGGCCTAATATACCTCTATATCGAGCTTGAAGAGATTAAAGAAGCCCTATATAAAATTAGGTCCTAGAAAGCCCTAGGTAAAGATAGAATCCTAGCTAGGTTCCTAAAAGTATATAGTAAGCTACTTATACTTATAATTATAGAGATAGTAAATATAAGTATTACGATTAGCTACTTTCTAACCTACTTCTATACTATTATTATAGCCTAGGCTGCGCCCTATCACATAATAAGCATAGACCACGCATCCCCCCACAATTTCCTAGCTAACTATATATAAATCATAATTCTTATTGTAATCTAAGGATAGGCTTACAGTCCTAAGCTATAAGCTAATAGTAAGATCACTACTATAAACTGTGATCTAAGTAATATACCGTAAGTATATAACTATACTTATTCAGCATATTAAATAAGAGCCTTAAGCTCTCTAGCTATTAATACACTTAATTACATTAAATCTACTATTCTACTATTACTAGACCATAACCTATATTACTCACTATAATATCCTAATCTACTTAATTATATACCTCACGCCCGGACCTACCCTATATACCTTTAGGTTAGACCCAACCATTATATATTAATAGCTTTTATTTAGTATATTACTATATCGACCTAAGTAATACCTACTGTTAGATATGTCTGCACTATGCCTTACCACTAATCCGACCGCTAGGGGAAACCTACTACTAGCGTATACTATGCCCCCGAGCGCGGCTAAGATAGTTACTAAGATAGTATAGCTCTGCACTCTTATTAACGGACTATAGGAGTAGGTACGTAGTATATCTACTACCTTAACTACCTTATCTACGGTAGAGCGGCCTAGAGAAGCTAAGGACCTAGGGGAAAGTATTAAGCCCCCTCTCCCTAAGCTATTTAATAGAGAAGCGAAGGATATTATACCCTTCTTTACTAAGATAAAGGCATACTTTTAATTCTTCCTAATAAAACTTACTAAGGGAGAAATATAGGCCTTATTCGCTAGCGGATATCTTAAAGGAAACGCTATAATATAGTTTAAACTAATTATACAAGACTTCCTTAAGAATAAAGAAGATATATATAATTAAGATACTATGAATATCTTCTTAGAATAGAATAATTTCGAAATAGTACTTAAAAACAACTTTAGAATAGTTAATAAGGAATAGTAAGTAGCTACTAATATCTATAAAATTAGATAAACCTAGTCTACTATAGCCTATACTATTATATTTAGATAGATCTCTTTATACCTTAAATAGAATAATAATATCCTTATAGAAATCTTCTATAAAGGACTTAAGAAGGAAGTTAAGGATAAGCTATATAAAGCTAACCGACCTAATACCCTTACGGACTTTATCACTATAGCTATGAAAATCGATAAACAATAGTATAAAAGACGTAAAGAGAAAGCAGCTACTAAGGGAAAAGGCAGGGATACCCCCTATAACCCTTACTACCCAGACAATCGAAGTAACCGCCATAACTCTCGCAACAAAGGAGGAAAAGGGAAAAACACTTCCTATAGAACTTAGCCTAGCCCTATAGAACTTAGAGCTATATAATAAGATCACTTATAAGTAAAGTGTTAGAACTATGGAAGGTTTAGGCATTTCGAAAGTAAGTGCTAGAAGCCTAAGACCGGATAAAAACACAAACTTATACCTAAAGGTAAGAACGTTCGATCTACTAACTACTAGTACGATACCCTATAGACCGCTATCCGCACGAAAATAGTGGCTATAACTAAAGGAGCCTATAAGACAATGGGCACTAGCAACCTTACCGTTAGACCCTTACCTAGCACTTAACGATATAAGACTACAGAAGATAGTATCTATATGGAGAAACCTTAGTATGGTATATAAGATAACTACTAGCGGGATAAGGGTATAATAAGGGGAACATTCTAACCTTAGGAGCTAGTCCTAGAAGGAAGACCTTAGGAAGACATTACCGGTAAGACCGTCGCGATAGTTAAGAAGGAAGAAACCTATAGACAGCCTATAGTCGAAGTGGAAATTCCAGATCGACAACCTCGACTAGAAACCCTAGGACTCTAGAATGAAGAACTAGGCGCGTAACTCTCTCCACGATAGGAAGAAGATAACTGCATCCGATGCTAGTTCTACACATAACGAATAAACATTCCTAGCCTTAACATAGGATACAAAGCTAGACGAGCACGGTAGCTCGGGCTACCTATTAGGAATAATAATATTCGGGCACTTAAGGAAGGATACCTAAGCGATAACTACAATAGCTATAAAATAACTAGCATCGATAATATATCGTTAGGAAGTAAGGCAGAGGAATAAGAAATATAAGGGAAATAAGCTATTATACTAACTATTAAAAAACTATAGTAGAAGATATATATATATAATAAAAATAGTATACTAGTCTAGAAAACAAAAAAGGAAATATACTAATAACTCACCTACGAACGGGAGGATACCCGTGAAGGCGAATCGGTATATATTAGAGCTAAGCTAAGGGGAATAGCTAGGACTAATCCTATTATCCCATGACTTAAAACTAGCGACGATCCGAGACTATACTATACAGTACTAAGACATAGCGAACTATTATAGATGTCTTATTATTACTACTAATATAAAGCTTATAAAGGTAAGAAAGCTAAGAATAATTATTATCCTACTAAGATCCCTAGGCTAGTCCTTAACGATCCCTACTTAGAATAGGAAATATAAGACTATATCTTAGTTAAACTAATACTATAGTACTAAGCCGCGCGACTAGAGGTATAAGATAAATACTACCCTAGGTTATATATAGAAAGGCTAGTAGACCTAAAGAATTATGCATACTAGGAATATAGAGTGTATATCTAGGCTAAGGTTAAAGAATAGTATAATACTAGGGATAGCATACATAATGAAGATATAAAAAACGAGCAATGCTACCTATAGGAAAGCGATAGGTAAGCGATATAAGGGAGGATAAGCAACCCCCGCGAAAAGCTCTATACATAACGAAATTAGTAATGAAATGAATAATACTTAAGCTACGAGTACGAGTTAGGGACGAATAGCTTACTACGTTAGTAGACAGTAGAGCTAAAACCTTATATATTAATCCTAGAGTAGTTAATAGGTTAAAGCTACTATAGAAAGATAAATTAGACCTATATATAGTATATAATCTTAAAGGAGATATATTTTCTTATAATTAAGGATAGGTAATACGATAAATTAATTACTTAAAGGTTCTTATTAATAGATAAAATTAAGGTATTACCCTTAATATTCTACTAATATCCTAATACGATATTATTTTAGGGTACCTATAGCTAAAGAAATTTAACCTATACATTAACTAGAGAACTAGCTAAGTACTAGTTAATCTTAATAAAGTACTCTATAGTAATAATAAAAATAACTTAATAGATAAAAGGAAATCTTAAACCTTAACTCTTAAAGAGATAAAGAGTGAGAATACGCTTAAGGATATAATAGATACCTTAGTACCCCTAAAGGGAACACAATATAAACACTAGAAAGGCAAGAAAATATAGCTTAAACGAACAATTAAATGCCTTTAATAATAGTTTATATAAATAAATAAGGACCTTAAGGAATATAAGAAAATACCTAAAGAAGAATAACTTAAGAACGTACTAGTATAGTATAGGATCTATAAAAAACTCTTCGTAGAAGAACTTAAGATAGAACTACCTAAATTTAATTAATAGGATTATGAAATTATACTAAAAGATAGAACATTACCTATATTTTACAAAATATTTAATCTTAATAAAAAATAACTTAATATACTAAAAGAATATATTAAAGATATACTATAGAAAGGATATATTAGGATTTCTAAGTTATTAGCCGGATATCTAGTTATATTTATTCCTAAAAAGAATAGTAAGCTCTAACTTATTATAGATTATAGACGATTAAATAATATTACGCTTAAAGATCAAACCCTATTACCCCTTATTATAGAGCTTAAGGACTAACTCTATAGTAAGAAGGTATTTATAGCACTAGATCTAAAGGGAGTATATAATCTTATCTATATTAAAGAAGGATACGAATAGAAAACCGCCTTTTAAACTAAGTTCGGACTTTATAAATATCTTATTATACCCTTTAGACTTATAAATACACTAGCTATATTTTAACGAATAATTAATAATATACTATACGAGTACCTAAATATATTTATTATATATTACCTAGATAATATCCTAATCTTCTCTAACTTAGAAGAAAAATATATAGAATATATCTATAAGGTATTATAGGCACTTTAAGATACAAACTTACTAATTAAACTAGAGAAGAGTAACTTTCACACTTCGGAAGTAGAGTTCCTTAGATATATAATCTTATATAATAAGATTAGGATAGATCTAAAGAAAATCGCTATGGTTAGTGAGTAGAAAAAACCAGAGAATATTAAGGAAGTATAAGCCTTCCTTAGATTTACTAACTACTACTAAAGATTTATTAAAGACTTTAGTAGTTACGCTATACTACTTACTAGACTTATAAAGAAAGGAGTAGAATTCCGGATAGATACTACTATAATAAAAGCATTTAATAATATTAAGAAACTCATCCTAAGCGAGCTAGTATTAGCAACCTTTAACCCTAAGCAAGAGGTTAAACTTAAGATAGATATATTAGACTTTATATAGGGCGCTTAGATTAGATAAAGAGATAATAATAGACTATTATACCCTATTGCTTTCTTCTCTTATAAGATGTATAGCGCTAAACTTAATTACCCTATTTATAATAAAGAATTCCTTATAATTATTAACTCATTTAAGGAATTTTAATATTACCTCCTAAGAAGTAAGCATAAGATTAAGGTCTATATAGACTATAAGAACATCTTATACTTTATAACTATATAATAACTTAGCGGATAATAACTATAATATACTAAATACCTCTTAGAATTCGACTATATAATTATCTATAGGAAAGGATTAGAAAATAGATAAGCTAATACTATTAATTAATAAAGTAACTTTAATACTAATAAACCTAAGATAAATAAATAAATCCTTAGCTTTAACACTGAAGGATACCTTGAACAAAAGTATATTATAGCTATACGAAAGATATAACCCTAACCCGAATACCTAGCCCTAATCCGTAGGGATAGACCTACGTAAGACTTTATAGATTAGGCTCGCGGATATACTAAAGAAATTAGGTATTAGAATAGATATATTATTATTCCCCACTACTACTAGTATTAAATAGTATAAGAACTATATAAAGTAGGACCCTATAATAAAAGTACTAATATACTATACTAGCTTATCGCTAAAATATATAATATATATAGACTCTAGAAAGTACTTTAGTATATAATCGATAATTGCCTAGAATGCTTAGAATAAGACTATAACTAGGATTGAGTTATTAGCGCTATAATCGCTACTAAATAAAAAAAGTAAACCCTAGGAAATACCTATACTATTATAAATACTAATAAACTCTATAATAGGATATAATAGTATAATAATAAACTATCCCTAGATAAAAAAATAAATAAACTATAAGTTCCTAAAGAACTATAATACTAACTTATATAGGAAATATATAAACATCCCTTATATAGACATTAAGGAGTTAATAAAACCCTAGAATAAGTTAGAATAATATACTAATTTCCTAATATAAAAAGCATTATTAAAGAAGTAATAAATTAATATAACCTCTATATAAAAACTAGGGTATAATACTATAAACTATATAGAGAATTATAACCTTTACTAATCGCTAAGCGATTATAGGACTCTATTACTATAGATTTCATTATAAAACTACCCCTATTAGAGGACCCCACGACTAGAACCCTCTACGATAGCATTCTTATTATTATAGATAAACTTACGAAATTTTCCTATTTTATACTATACTAAGAATCGATAGATATAGAGTAGTTTACCTATATCTTCTTATGAAATATTATTAGTACTTATAGACTTCCTATAGAGATTCTCTCTAACTAAGGACCCCTATTTACTTTAAAGTTTTAGTAATTATTAATAGATTATTTAGGATTAAACTATTAACTTACTATAGCTTTCCGATTATAAACTGATAGTTAGATAGAATAAATAAACTAAGTACTAGAATAGTACCTCTAATACTATATTAACTATAAGTAGGATAACTAGGTTAAGAAGCTCCTAACTATATAGCTAAGCTATAATACCTCTATTTACGAAAGCATAAAGCTTACCCTAATATATACTAACTTTAGGTTTACCCCTAATGCCTATAGAATAAGCTAAGAAGGATTAATCATCCCTAAAGTTATCCTTATAATAGAAAAATTAAAAAATCTATATAAAGAAATAAAGACTAAACTTAAATTTATTAGGAACTAGATAAAAAAATACTATAACTAAAAAAGGATAAAGGGACTATCCTTCTAGGAGGGAGATATAGTCTATCTTATAATAAAAAACATTAAAACAAAATAATAAAATAAAAAACTAGATTATAAGTTTATTAGACCTTATAAAATCATTAAAAAAATCTTAGAAAATAATTACTAGTTAGACTTACTACTAAAAGTCAGACTTTACTTAGTTTTCTATATCTTACTTCTTAAGATAGTAAAAGACATAATTCATACTAAGACTAATAATAAATATAAAACTAAGGTTAAAGGACTAGAAGAATATATAGTAGAAGCAATTCTTAATAAAAGAATTATAAATAAATAAACTAAGTATCTTATTAAATAGAAAGACTATCCTAAGAGTAATAATCAATAGAAGCTAGCTAAAAACCTTACCTATATATAACACCTCTTAAAGAACTTTCACTAATAACGCTAGAGTTAAATAAAGGACTAATCCTACTAAAGTTATTATTAAGGCCTAAAGTAGACTAATCTACCTTACCTTAAATACCTAGTAACTAAAGGTCGTTCACCACCTAACCCTCGTGAGACTCTAGCGTAGGAAGAATACTATCCTCTTTATCTAACTCCTATATTCCCCATTCGAATAGATTAGAACCCCGCTCTTTTACCTTCTTCTTAATCTTCTAGATCCTAGCTAAGCGACTTACCGCTATAGCAAGGGATAATTAAAGTTCGGCTAGTTAGTCATGAAGAATCAAGATCTCATCGCTAGCCTTTTCTTCCTCTTTCTTAAGTTTTTTCTACTAATTAACTAGCTTATTCACTAGATAAAGTAAGGGAGTTAGCGTGTTAAGGATTCATAGGAAATAATAAGGAGCCTCATAAGAAGACACGATACGAATACTATCGCAAGTCCGACCCTATCGAATGCACTCCTTGCAACGAATAGAACGGCCGGAATCTTCTATCTAATAGTTAATTTTATGCTTAAAATAATAAGTATAGGGCATATTAGCGGTACAATAGTTTAGCTCAGCAAAGCGACGGAGAGAATCACATTCGGTTGTCTTTTTCGCTCTTTGCTTAGTCATATGCCCTAATATCGTATTAGCATACTATAAGATAATTACAGAAGGAAGTTACAGACTAACGGCAGAAATTATGCGAGGCCTACTTAGGTAGCCTTAAGGATAAGACCAACGAAGGGGAGACATCGTATTATGGCCTAGGCTGCGCCCTATTACGTAATAAGCATAGACTACGCATCCCCCCACAATTTCCTAGCCAACCATATATAGATCACGATTCCCATTGTAATCTAAGGATAGGCTCACGGTCCTAAGCTATGAGCCAACGGCAGGATCACTACTATGAACCGTGATCTAAGTAACACACCGCAAGTATATAACCATACTTATTTAGTATATTAGATAAGAGCCTTAAGCTCTCTAGCTATTAACATACTTAGTTATATTGAATCTACTATTCTACTATTACTAGACCGTGACCTATATTGCTTATTATAACGTCCTGATCCACTTAATTATATACCTTACGCTCGGACCTACCCTATACGCCTTTAGGTTAGACCCGACCGTTATAACCGTAATCGCTATGATTATCCTAAAGGCTAATAAGACCCTAGACTAATAATACATTATATTAGGATAGTAACTAATATCCCTACTTAATGTAATTAGTAAAATTATCGAGATAGTTATTAGCTAGCGTATCGCGATTATAGCGGAATCAAAGGGGCTACTACCCCTAGGGCAAATAGGCAATAGACTAAGGAAATCTATAGAGCTCGCCCTAGCAGTTATTATAGAAGCAGTACGCGCGGCCTAGGCCCGGCATAGCCTTATATCTCTCCTCTAACTAGACTTTATAGGAGCCTTTAATAGAGTTAACTATAGACGACTTATTATAACCCTATAGCGAAAGGGCTTCCTAAGATAGCTCCTAGTATAGCTTACTAGCTATCTTATAGTGCGAACGGTATAGCTCCGCTTTAATAGCTAAATATTAGACCCTATTTAGGTCTAAGTAGGCATTCTATAAGGGTCCCCCCTATTACCTATACTATTTATCCTTTTTATCTCTAGCCTCTATAAAGCCCTTAGTAATGCCCTTAGGATAATAATAGTTAGGTTTATAGATAATACTAATCTACTTACATTCAGATATAATATAGAAGAGACCTAAACCTAGCTTAAAGCTGCCTAAGAAATCTATAATAATTAGGCCTAAACGAATAGAATAACTTAGGAGCTAGATAAGGTATAGCTCTTACACTTCACTTAGAAGCGTATAGTGGACTAAACACAGATCTAACTTAGAGACCTAACGATAATGCCTACTAAGTCAAGCAGATTCCTTAGACTATTCCTCTACTATAAACTACTTTAGGGACCATATATTAACCACCTTAAAGGGAAGCTAGAGCGCTAATAACAGGCCCTTACCGCGATCGCTATGAGTACGTAGGGGGTTAGCCTTAAAGTAGTAAGATTAATCTATACGTAGGTTATACGGTTAACTATAGTCTATAGTGCAAGAGCTTACTATACCCTAACTGCCCCTAGGGGTAAGCCCTATAGTATTGTATGAGCACTCATAGTAGAATAGACCTAGAGCCTATATGTAGTCGCTAGGGTATATAAAGCTACACTAGCCTGCCTTCTAGAAATAGAATTAGCTATCCCTCCCCTTAATATCTACCTTAACGAGCTAGCTGCCTAATTCTATAGCTGTATAGAGAGGTAGAATACTATACTGCTTATTAGGAACGCTACCGTAGCGGCTATAAGGTAGATCCGCTATAAGTAATAGTAAGGTCTATAGCGGTAACCATAATAAGAGGTTAAGGACTAGCTTAAGAGCTAGCTCCCTTATAAAGGATATAAAGCAACCCTAGATATAATTAAGGCCTATACCTTATCCTAGTAGACTATATAGTAAAACTAACTCTAAGATGTAGTAAGAGAGTGCTAAAGGATAAATCGCCTAAAACCTATAAAAACCTACTCCCCTACTAATAATAAGAAGGTATTATACTTATATTATAGCCTTAATAAGTACTAAAGTTTAATACTTATATAGCTAAGAATAGGAAAAATTAGACTAAGAAGCTTCCTTTTCTTAAAGGGTATCCCTAATATACCCTTATTATAATGCCTATATAGGACTAGCGAGGAAATACCTAAGTATATAATCGTTTTCTACCCAAGATTCACTAAATAACGCAGCCTCCTTACGAAACCGCTATAGAACTAGTACAAACTTAGGCTCTAACTATTAGACCGTAGTATAGCGTAAGCAATTACTCATTAGTTCCTATATTAATGCCTTATCCCGTACTATAAGCTAGCCCTTTATATCTATAGTAACCGCGACCGCGATACAGAAGTAGACTAGGAGGTTAGAAGGCAATTAGCTAGAGTCTATAGTAGCTAGGCAAAAGCGATACGCTCCTATATTAAGTGCTTCTCACCCCCCTTATAAAGAGACGAAATGCACCTAGAAAAAAGCTATAAAGGGCAAAAAAACCAGCCTATTTATAATAGCTACTAACCTAATTAAATCCTCTACCCTCCTATTAAGTCTTCTAAGCCTATAGTGCTAACCTATAGACCTATCCTAAACCTATGCCTCCACTACCCACCATCTAACCCTACTCCTAGACCCCATCGTCTATCTCCTTATCGTCATCATCGACGTTATCGTCATCGTCATCATCATCATCGCCCTTGCCCTTCCCGCCGGATTCCCCGGGATCCAGAGCCCCAGCCGGCCCTAAGACACGACCAAGCGCAAGAGCCGGGACCACACCGAGTTCGAGGCGCTCGAGCGCCTCGGCGATGCGGTTGATCCCGCTGACCAGTGCGTCAAACTGGTCAGACGTTGGGCCCGTGGTTACCGCCACGGGCGCGGTGCTCGCCCGCTTGGGAGCCCGACTCTTGGCCCTGAGGGCCGCCTCCGTGAGCCGCTTGAGCTCCTTGCCCTACTCCGAGACCGCAACGGAGCCGCATCGCCAGCGAGGCCGCAACGAGCAGCAGGAAGGACGAACATGTTAATGATAATCCTAGCAGAAAGAACAGAAGTCAGTGACACGCTCAAGACCCGGCGCCAGCGCGGGTACGGCTAGGAAGCCAGGAGAGGGCAACTCACGGAGGCGTTAAAGAGGGAAGAAAGAAAGGAGGGCATCGCAGACCAAGCGAAGGGACCAAATAGCAGAAATCCGGGCTGCAGCCGGCAGCTATCAACGGCTGCAGAGCCCCGGGCCCGTGTTAACCCCCAGCCACTAACAGTAAAGCGCCGGCTAGCAGACCCACCAGCGGCCGAATCTGCCCACTTAAAATCCGGGCCTCCGGCCGCAACTGCACAATAATCCCATACGCACATCACTAGCGCGCAGCCGATGCGCAACCAATACGTACCCACCTCGGACCTAGAACCTAAGACGTAGGAGACTCTTACTTTTCCTTTGTCAATTTTTCCTTTAATTTTCCCGCTAAATTTCTAGGAAATGGGATAATTCTAGTCCTAGCAAGAAGGACTATTCACTCACGCGCTGCGACTAAACAAGGGGCCCGATGCGGGCCCGCTACGATAGCGATATAGGTTTTCGTCTAATTTGGTTTTTCCTATATTTATATAGAGTAGAAGTACTATCTACCTTTTAGGTCTATAGAGTATGAATAAATAAATAAATAAATATAATGGGATCAATACCCAGTCCCAAGGCAACAATAGATTCTCAGATATATTCTCGTATTCTGGAACCTTTTCTTCGAAACCATTCTAGAAATGCATCCCTGATCTCGCTTTCTATCGAACTTATGGTCTCGTCAAGGTCGTCATTGGAGAAGATGCATGATGAGCAAACTTGAAAGTAGCCTCCCTTGTAGTCATCGTAAATCCTTTTAGCAATAACCAACGAAATTTCGTATCCCCGACCACATCCACTTACTCTTAGGCGTGAGGGGTACTACTAACTGGTTGCGATCTTCCAAAGATTGCAGTTACTAAGCTAAACAACCTGGAAACTACCAGTGAGGTTTTGTCTTGGTGGTCTACGTCGGGTATGCTTGGTACAGCCTTAAGCAATCTGGGTAGGATTTAAGAGTGTGGATGCGTATACCATTATGTATTTTCGGATACGCCAATACTCGAGTTATAAAGCTTGTCTCTCGTGTCCTACTCAACTCATACGTGGAGCTTAGGAGTAGTGAGAAGGGACATGGAAGTAGCCCTGAAGATAAACTAATAACAACGCGGAAGCAGTGAACCGTTGCTTGAAACTTATTTTAAAGTAGCATCACTCCAGACTGAAAGACTGGGCTGGACACCTTCTGATTTCATTAATGGGCAGTATATTATTTGAGGCATCCAAGTCTTTCAACTACAGACGCACTGCAGACACTCAGTTAATGAAGATGAGGTGTCTTCAATAATCTTGACGATGCATCATCGAGATATTTAGTCATTTTATTGAATGTCAACAGAAGTTTGGATCCGCCACACGGCGACCACGCTCATTGATCTGTTTGAAGTCCTGAAGGCAAGTATGGAACGATCTCCACACTGACCCTGGTACAGCCAATACAATCCTGTCGAATATCTGCAACAAGGTAAAATTGTCAGAACTTAATTTGGGAACCTTACCGAACACACGGAGTCTACCCCACCCTCTAGTTACGTTGTTTGCGGGATGGAACTTATGGCGTCTCCATGGATCGCTGGAGTAATGATTCAACGAACGCTCTCAGAAGTATGAATGCACCAGAGCTCTCCTTGGTTGTCAATAATTCTGCCCAGAGGGTCATCTAAATGTCCTACTATGTATGTATGGAATGACACGGACCCTGCAAGCAAGGGTGCCGGCAGAAGAGGAGAACCTGGCCACGAAAATCACTAGGCCCTGTGTGATTTCATGGGTCAAATGAGACAGAATCATCTCGGCCGTTGATCTCGTGTAGCATTTGGTGATCGGCCCAGTCGCTGGCTGCTTCTTCAGCTCTGAACAAGGACGCATGTCTGCGCACAAGAACGGGATATAATCCCCACTTTGAGAACGAAGCCGTCGTGTGGAACTCGGTGGCGTCGAAAGCTAGAAAAGTCCCATCCAAAAGCTCCATGACGCTTCCAAAGATTCCAAACGATATCGGCAGCCGTTGTGGAGTTGGTGCGGCAAGGAGGCCTAATTTGGCCGGTCCCTTTGTCAGTCGGGTGCTAACCACCAACATCAGCATCTCGTGATGTGGAGACCCGCGGCCCAAACATGGCGTGTGATTGGCCAGGACGCCTATACGACGGCAAAAAGTTCCTGGCACTGGTGCTTGTGGAGAACCAAGCCGGAAAACCCGGCCTTGCTGGTCCCTTATCTGCACCGATCGCTCGGGGGACGCGTCGGCGGATGTGGCCATTGCGGAGCGGAGTGGGCGACAGGATTGGGTCGAGAGCCGTCACTCAGTTGCGCTGTTTGACCGCGATCGTTCATGTGTTGCTCTGTTGCGGACGTTGTTTGCCATGACTGTACCGATACACTCATTGATTACCTTCCTCTCCCGTCCGGCATGCTGATCGCAACCTATCACCGGGCCGCTTTCTGTGCTCCGACGTCTCCAAGGTGGTCTGTTCGACGGCCACGATGCTCGTTACACTATGGTGTTAGCGTACTTTTTGCTTTTGAACTTTTGTCTCGAACTTTTGTCCTGGACTTTTGTTCCTGGCGTTCCGCGATAGCTGTGATGTCGAGGCCATGCGAAGCCGTGCCGTATAGCCATTAATGGGGTTGTCGCTATCTCTGACGATAGATGTCCCGAGCAGACGAATGCTTCGTACGTGCAGTTCAGCTTCCTGCGATACGCCAATCAAAGCCCTGCCATTATGACCGACCCGTCTACTGATCCACCTTCCCGAGAGAGGCACGAGCTCCTGGACCAACAGCATTGTTACAGCAGTATGTATGCAGTGACAGGATAGCAAGAATAGCACATATAGAGGCCATGGGCCCGCGTCGTTCGAAAACCACTCCTTGGACTACTCCATGCTTGCGTCATTCCTGATTCCGATCCTATTCGAGCAACAACAAGAGTCAAAGGGAAACCATGGGTCTCAAGTGGCGCAAAGATGCCACGCAGCACTCGCCCGAGAACGACGTTGTTGTGACGGGCGTTGAGATCGGCGGGGAGACCGTCAACCCGGATGCTGACCTCAAGAAGTTCAAGCAACTCCACAAATGGGATCCCTTCTTGGACGTCGAGAAGCTCGACGATGTTGACAGGGTGTTGGAGACGGGCGATGTGGAGAAGGAAGCCGCCGTTCAGGAGACTCTCCTTGTGGAAGACTCGCCCTATCCTGAAGTTCGCGCGTCGGTAGGTTCCTGTCAACGGCCGCCGAGATATCCATCATGTCTAATCAAGTCACTTGTTAGGTCCCTCCCACCGACGACCCGGACATGCCCATCAACACGATCCGCGCCTGGACTATTGGCGCACTCATGTGCACCATCGTCGCGAGCTGCAACATCCTTCTCGGCTTGCGTTACTCGCCCATTACCATCACGTCCACGGTCGTCCAGTTGATCTCTTACCCGTATGTTCCATCTCTGATAGGCACATGCGTTGCACACTCGGCTAACCCTGCGAATCAAGTCTGGGCGTGGGGTGGTACAAATGGGTACCCGATTACCAGTTCAAGTTCTTCGGTAACCAAGTGTCACTTAACCCTGGCCCCTTCAACATCAAAGAGCACACAATCATCACCATGATGACTGCGGCTGGATCGGCAGCCAGCTATGCTATCGACATCCTACTGGCACAGGAGCTGTTCTACGAGCAGTACTTCAAGTGAGCACCCCAGTTAACAACCCATCCACTGATGCCCGTTGCTGATCAACTTCATAGCTGGGGCTTCCAAATCATCCTCATCCTGTCTACACAAGCCATGGGCTTCGGAGTTGCCGGAATCTTGCGTCGCTTTCTGATCTGGCCCGCGGCCATGGTCTGGCCTGCGACTCTGGTTACGACCACTGTCATGTTCTCGCTTCACGATCACTCACCCTCAGACCCGTCGACTACCAATGGCTGGAAGATTGGTCGTTACATGTTCTTCCTCGTCGTTGCTTTGGCAACTTTTGTCTACGAGTGGTTTCCTACCGTCATTGCCCAGTTCCTCAGCGTCTTCACCTTTATTTCCTGGATCGCGCCCAAGAATGTTCTCGTCAACCAGATCTTTGGAGGTCAGACTGGCCTGGGCATTGTGCCCATTTCTTTCGACTGGAGCACCATCAGCAGCTTCCTGCTCAGTCCTCTACCGACCCCCGCATTTGCTATCTTGAACGTGGCTGCTGGTATCATCATCATGGTCATCGGATGTGCCGGTCTCGCCTGGGGAGGCCCGGAATACTACCGTTATCTTCCAATCAGGTATGGTTCCTTAACCAGGTGGTCTTTTGAGTAACCCTGACACATGTTCAACAGCGCCAATGCCAATTTCGATCACTTCGGCAGCAGATACAATACCAGCCTTATCCTGACGTCCGACTTCACCTTCAACGAGACTGCGTACAAGGAATACTCCCCGCTCATGCTCGGTCCGGCCTTTTCTCTCTCCTATGGAATGGGCTTTGCCGGCCTGATCTCCACCCTCGTGCACGTCGCACTGTTCTACGGCAAGGACATAGTCAGTCGTACGCGTGATGCGGCTAACGAAGAGGCCGATGTGCACCTAAAGCTCATGCGCCGCTACAAGGAGGCCCCTGAGTGGTGGTTTTTTATCATCTTTGCCGTTAGCTGTGCCTTTGGCATGATTGCCTCGCAGGTCTGGAATACCCATCTAACCTGGTGGGCGTATATCATCTGCATCTTGATCGGAGTCTTCTTCATCCTCCCTGTTGGTAAGCAAGATACTCTGAATCTATTTCCCTTCACATCTAACCTAGCTGCAGGAATTATCCAGGCCATCACCAATCAGCAGACGGGTCTCAACATCGTGACTGAAATGATTGTCGGCTACATGTATGTTCCTTCGTCGCCTGTCCACTCCTACGAAAGGTTTCACTTGGGGACTAATAATATCTAGGACGCCTGGCCGCCCCATTGCCATGATGTTGTTCAAGAGCTGGGGCTATATGCTATGCTACAATGGCCTTCAGTACGTGTCGGACATGAAAGTCGGTCACTATATGAAGATTCCACCGCGTACCATGTTCGCTGCTCAGGCGTTTGCGGTCACCTGGTTGTCTATTGTACAGATCTGTACATACAACTTCCTGCGAGGTAATATCGACGGTATTTGTACGCCCGACCAGGCCCAAGGCCTCACTTGCCCCATGGCTCGCACATTCTTCAACGCCAGTGTTATCTGGGGTGTTATCGGGCCACGCAGAATGTTTGGCGCAGGAGCACTGTAAGTTCTGTCTTGACCTTTCTCGAACTTGACTGACCGCCTGTAGTTACTCATGGGTGAACTACTTCTGGCTGATTGGTGCCGCTCTCCCTGTTATCCAATACTTCTTGGCTCGCAAGTACCCCCGTAGCTTTTTGCGCTATGTTTTCTTTCCAGCCATCTTTGGTGCCGCTGGCATGATCCCGCCAGCGACCACATGGTGGCTTGGCCAGTGGGTTATTGTCGGCCTCATCTTCAACTGGTGGATCAAGCACAGATATTATGGGTGGTGGAGTAAGTCCCTTCTCTTTTCGACCATCGGAGGTATTGGAGAGTCTTTGCTAACTCCTTCAAGTGCGATACAACTACCTCCTCTCTGGTGCTCTCGACATCGGCACCGCTCTTTGCATTGTCATCTCCGGTATTGCTCTTGGTCTGTCCAATACCGAGTTCCCTACCTGGTGGGGCAACACTGTCATGGACAACAATCTTGACGCTGAGGGGGCTGTCACTAAAGTTCTTCCAAATGATGGATCCTTCTTTGGGCCTACAACGTGGTGAATCTGATAGTTAATTCCCTGTTTTATGCTCAAAACCTTGCATTGCTTTATTCTCGCACGTCACTATTTGCGTCTCTGAGGAAGACACAGATAATCCTTAGCTACGTTGTCAGAATCTACCAGGCATTAAGGCTCGGCCAATTCAATACATCTTCGTGCCATCTCTTTCTATTGGTGGTTGACGTGGTAAATCCCCCTGTTGATGCGGAACATCCTAAACGTCAGCTCAAGTGGCGTGATCTAGATGTCAAGATGCGTTGCTCGTTAGCTAGGCTATCTGTAGCACACCTTTGTTTGTCGACTAAGTCCGATTGTGGAATCTGTCCCCTGATTTCCATCTTTTTATTGTCTGAACCTTTGTGTATGTAGCTTGCTTGTAAGAGGCTTGCTTGTAAGAGCGGAGGTAATGAAAGAACTGTCCAGATATCAATAATCGCAAATTTCTCCCCCATACCCGAATTGATAGTGGTAGATCGGTATAATTTCTAGTCGTTGTATTAGACACAAACCACGCCCTATCAGGTGGTTGAACGAGCGAGGTTAACCAATGAAACCGTTGGCACATCTCAGGGGGATTTTGCAAACCTCAATCATGCAAAAAACGGGATCCAAACGAGGTTAGGATAGCCAATCGGATCGAAAATAGCCCAAGATACTACGGACGGGTGAAACAGGTCCTAATTAATCTCAGTAACTGCCGATCCTCTAACTGCTCATAGTCCACTCCGATGGCGTCGATACCATCAATGCCGAGTTCCGAGTAACTACCTTTTAACGTAGAGTAGTAGAACGCTTGCCATGTGAAGTTGCTGTACGGTCATCGTGATTGGCCATCCTATGGTGACATCGTCGCCCTGGAGCATTTCCCTTCTCGGTAGGTGCCTAGTTAGGGCCAAGGTGTAGCGTCGACAGGGGTCATGGCCACTATGATGTTTTCCATAGACTGCCGTGTTGCCGGAATGTTCGAATTCGAAACGACAAAAGGGCCAACATGGGGACGACTTGGGCCAAGCAAATCCCAAGAGAGGACGAAGGTATGAAGATATGAGCTGACTTTTGGCGCTGAATGTTTTAAGTAAGTGAGAGTTGATGGCCAAACGGCTTGAAGGAGACGATTACGGAAGGTGATTCGGATCTCAAGTGCCGAACTACAGTTTTAACGCCGTGATAATTGAAAGTACAAGGATGCGCGGCAAGAGGTTTGGATATCAAGACACAAAGTCAAGTATATAAATATCGATACGTTCACTGCTTCAAACTCCAATCAAAAACATCGCCGTCACCATCCCTTACTTAACACACTGCATTGTCTTGCCTCATCCCCTCCTTCTAGCTCTTAATCCTCCCCGTTTCAGAGCCACCACATCATGGCTTTGTCCCTCAGCGCTCTTCTGACCGCCGGTCTGGCTTTCGCCGCCATCGCAATCGGCGCTCCGACATCAACTAGAGACAAGCACTTCTCTGTTGCACAAGTCAAGAACACCAAGTACAGCAAGAATGGGCCCATTGCACTTGCAAAGGTGTATAACAAATACGGTGTGCGTCTCCCAAAAGAACTTGCTGCCGCCGTGAGCAAGATCAAGAAGGATCGTGAACGTCGCGATGAAGGCAATGCCTCTACGTCTCCCACGGACGATGACAGCGAGTGGCTTACTCCTGTTCAAATCGGAAATCCGCCCCAGACTCTCTCACTGGACTTTGACACTGGATCGTCGGATCTCTGGGTCTTCAGCACTGAAACCGCTCCCAGCGAGGTCAACGGCCAAAGCGAGTACAGCCCTTCCAAGAGTAGCACCTCTAAGAAGTTGGCTGGTGCAACTTGGTCCATCCAGTATGGCGATGGAAGCTCTTCCTCTGGAGATGTCTATACCGACAAAGTTACTGTCGGTGGCCTCACCGTGAGCGCCCAAGCTGTCGAGGCTGCCAAGACGGTTTCCGACTCATTCACGTCAGAGTCGGACCTTGACGGCCTCCTCGGATTGGGCTTCTCCTCGATCAACACTGTTCAGCCAAAGCAGCAGAAGACCTTTTTCGACAACGCCATGTCTCATCTCAACTCCCCAGTGTTCACCGCTGACCTCAAACACGACGCCCCGGGGTTTTACAACTTTGGCTTCATTGATGAATCAGCCTACACTGGCGAAATCTCGTACACCGATGTCGACAGCTCCCAGGGTTGGTGGCAATTTACGTCTTCCGGCTATGCTATAGGCGGGGGGTCGGTCTCCAGCTCGCCCATCACCGGCATCGCTGATACAGGCACAACGCTTCTTCTGCTGCCAAGCAAAGTCACCAAGGCCTACTACGCCCAAGTGAAAGGTGCCCGTGTCGATTCGTCCGCTGGTGGTTATGTTTTCTCTTGTACCGCTAAGCTTCCAACCTTCACCTTTGCCGTCGGAGATGCTGAGTTCACTATCCCCGCTGCGTTCCTAAACTATGCCCCCCTTGAGGAAGGCTCTTCTACGTGCTTTGGTGGGCTCCAGAGCAGCGACGATGTTGGTGTTAACATTTTCGGCGATATCGCACTTAAAGCTGGGTTCGTGGTGTTTGACGGTGGAAATGTTCGTCTGGGATGGGCAAAGAAGTCCCTTGCTTAGCCAACTCCGTCTGGATTCAATGTATCTATTCTAGCGTAGACTATCAACGTGTCGCTACGGTCATGAACTTCGATTCTTAGGTGGAATCATACGATAATAAAGTTGACTCAACTTTCCAAATTCTAATAACAAATGCTCACTGGGATGGGCACTGCTGACAGTGGCTTGTAGGCAGGCATTGAAGCACCCGTGATCCACGATAAGCGCTTACGAATTTGGGCGTTTCCGTTCTTTCAATTGACCATTCAATCCATCACCCGCGTGCCTTGGCTCTCCATGAATGACTGATATTGCCCATTTTGAGACAAGATCGGCCAACGCCACGGCCTTGCAGCCAAGCTCCAGCTTTCAAGAGTCGGCAAGGACTACTCAACCAGGCTTAGTGTTTACACCAGGTGCATCGTTGTAAGGGTTTAAAGTCCGTATGGTGGCAGCCAATACAAATGACACCAAATGTAACGGTGGCATTAGCGCCCATATTCATTGGTGCAGCGCAGTGAGCTGAACATTCGCTACACCAAAATAGGTCATATAGTGCGAGATAGCATCTATTTGGCGTCACAGCGAAACGAAATGGAACTAAAACCCAATGTGTATATGCAGTTTATAGAAACGTCACGTCGTGTACTTATAATCTCACCAGTCCGCCTTCAACGTTTTCTGTTTCTCAGAACTAACTACGACGACCGAACAACAACAACTCCCTAAGAACTCAGGCCCCATCAACTACCATGTTCCGGCTCTTGTCTCAGAACGCCCAAGAAGATGTGCCCCGCGCCCTCCCATCATCCTGGTACAGGGAGCCTGCCATGTACGGGCTTGAAAGGCGAGCCATATTCTCCAAACGATGGCTCTTGATTACGCATCGTTCTCGGTTCATCAAGGCTGGTGACTACGTGCGCTACGAAGAAGCCGGTTTCTCTTTTTTTCTCTGCCTGGATCGGCGAGGGAACTTAAATGGTTTCCACAACATTTGCCGTCACAGAGCATATCCTGTCGTGACTGAAGACGAAGGAAACGTGAGTATCTTGTCCTGTAAATATCATGGTCAGTGAGCGCCTCCCTTAAAGTACCCAGTGTCTGCTTATTAATGCGCGAGGCAATGCAGGATGGTCGTATGGTCTCGGCGGCAAGCTGGCCAAGGCCCCGCGCTTCGAAACCATGCCATCGTTCGTCAAGGAGAACAACGGGTTGTTCAAAGTTCACGTACATGTGAATGCTAGAGGTTTTGTTTGGGTCAACCTCGAAGCCGCAGACAAACCATCGATCCCTTGGAACGCCGAGTTCGATGGATCCGACACCCAGGCTCGTCTAGGAGAGTTCAACATGGACGACTTCTCGTTTGGCCATGCCTAGGACATGACAGGAGAGTATAACTGGAAAACTCTAGTTGACAACTACAACGAGGTTTGTACCATTATGCAGTTGACGAACAGGTTCGGTCGCTGACTTGACAAAGTGTTATCACTGCAGTGTTGCACATCCTGGAATCTCTGCAACTTCTGACCTTAAAAACTACAACGTCGAGGTCACAGGAGGACAGATTCAACACTATGTCAAGGATAAGTCTGGCCAAGACTCAGGCCTCAATGCAGCGCCGACGTTTTTATTTCCAAATGCGTCTGTAACCATGACGTACGTGAGTTCGGTTGATTTGATCAACTTGTGCCTTTGAGACGAATCGGGTAACTGACGCTATCTATTGGTATAGCACCAAGTACCTTTACTTGATGAGAGTGATTCCGACATCTCCAGTCACGACATCAATGCAGTATGAAGTCTACCGGCATAAGGATGCTACCGACGAGGATTTTGAAGAAGTCGATCGGTTCTTCAAACAGGTCGAGGCGGAGGACAAGGGTTTGTGCAACGCTGCGCAAAAGAACCTCAACGCCGGCACATACGTAAGTGGCGAATTGCATACATCCAACGAGAAGGGCGTGCTATACTTCCAGAAGCGAGTGAAGGAGATAGTCATGGAGCATCGTGCAAGAGAGCAGAAAGCTGGTGGAGAGATTTGGCCAACGAGGCGGACTCCGTCAAACGCGGACGGAATACAGGAGGAGATAGCCTTTTGTGAAGGTCTGTGTAGCTCTGAAGGCAGTAAGATCGAGTGGTAGTTGGATGACGTCCTCAATGTATGAGTAGACTAGTTAGTTCCGAGAACTCTGCTCTGATAAATCATGTGGAATCTTCGAAGGGCCAAGATGACGAGCCGAAAAAGAGTGATGACCTGCACATGCCAGAATGATCGCGGGGTCTCAGCTGCCTTTCGTTTACGCTGGGATGACGGGTATTCTACTGCGTTCTGCGTTGACACATGAACAATAGCCGCATGTTCCCCAATAATTGCATGCAGACTCTTCAATGAGAATCATAGTTTATTCATGCACATACGGTCCGTAGGGCTGGAGACGTGGTTGCTGGCAGCCCGGATTCTTTTGTACACCAGGCGTCCACCTGTGAAGATCTCGGCAGGCTCTAGCCTTCTAGTTAAGTCTAAATGATCCGCGGGACTGCGGGAATATCGGCGTGTTGGAGAAGAACAATAAGACAGGGCTGATTTCTTTAGTGTGAACTTAGCAGGCGAATTTTCTTTCAGACCCACGTCTCCCGAGGTCAAGCCCGAAGTTTGGCTCGACAATGGGTCTACTTTTGCATCTTCACCACGATGGTCCACTGAACGACCAAGTTCACGGGATAGTTCTACGCTTTACTCAGATTGCATGAGATGATGAGACTGGTTCGAGCGACGGAGGGCGATGTCGCTATTTGGATTGCATATGATGGCCTTGGTGTCTTCTCCGTCCTCTTTCTGCAAGTCATCAATTACCGTAAAAACTCAATACAAGTAGATTGGCACACCTTAGCGTCTCGACTCTCCAGAGTTTTCCCATGAATAGAGAGGTTCCAGAGAATGTATTGGCTGTGTTCATGAAAGACGGAGACGCTAAGCTGTGCCAATTTATTGAGTCTGCGGTATCTCTTCGTTCAACCGGGAGCAACGTCGGCCAATGGGCTTACAGCGAGACCGATTGCAATTTCCACCACTCCTCACGAATAGCGCAATTTCCGGCATTGCCATTATCGGTACGGTGGTCAGACTGTTCTCAGCCATGAATTTTTTCTTGCCATTCTTTATCTGCAATTCCAGAAAGAAGAACGAGGACGACAACGACAATAATAGCAAATACTGAGTTGCCCAGCAAGGTGTGCGGGATCACGGCGCTTTCTACTCCGAACTCCGCCCTTTCAACCGGATTTAACGAAAATCTGGCCGAGTTGGACTATGACCCCATCGGCCTCGCCGGGGTGTGGTTGAGGTCAATCCCGCTCCGGCTGCCTAAGCGCCGTTGCCGAGGGGCCGAACCGGTCCCGAATCGGCCGAGTGCGACTAAACAGAGCAGATGGAATTGGCGAAGACATAAAGGGGTGTCCCGCGTCGGTGCCGGTGTTGTCCGTCGCCCAGCGCCGTTGATGGAATTGAAAGGGAGGCTGGAGACTGTCTCAATGCATGCAAGAGTCGGTATTCACAGTTGATGAGTTTTGACGACAGGTGCCTTTGACAAGCTAACTTTTGGGCTAATAAATACAATAGCATGATCCATACAGGACCATCCATATGGTTCCTGTGAGGTGAGAATCCAGAGCCATGGAACCTAGCTATAACTGGAGACGTGAAGACCCAGGAGATAAGAGACCGGCGTTAGGAAAGATGCATGGACAATACGAGATCTCTATCTAGATCTCTGATGCCGACCTCGGCATAACAAGAGCGAACCGCCGATGCTCGATCTGACAAGGCTGCTTATTATTCAGCGTGGCGAACCAGATTGCGCCTGCGTGGAACCAGCAAGCATTTCCAATGCCGGACTGTCGGTAGCCGGACAGGTTTTAGAGCCCGTCACCCCACTGTTGCTTTCGTGTTTTGTCTAATCCTTCGTCCCGTCCAACCAAATTAGGCGACGTCATCGTTGCGCTCTCTGGTTCATTTGCCTTATAAATGTCTTCCCGCCAAGGTTCTAAACAGTTTGGGTAACCGATTCAACACATCAATCACAGCCCGGCTGTCCCTCCGAAATACCTCTACATCCGAGCCGATCCTCATCTAACGTACGACTCCCGGCGAGTTCCCGGAATGAAACTAGCCGAAAAAGCCCGCCCTGATGGCGAGCCAGTACAAAACACCAAAATACCCTATTGGCGAATGGTCATAGACCACGCGGGAATCACCCCAGCCGTAATCGACTTTGAATACAACGGCTCTGGAACGGAAGAGGATCCGTACGTGGTTCAATGGATTCCCGATGATCCTCGAAACCCCATGCTGTTCAGCACGACCACAAAATGGTTCATCACCATGGTCGTCGCGATAGCCACGTTGGCAGTCGCCCTTGTATCGTCCGCCTACACCGGCGGCTTAGCTGAAATCATGGTGGAATTCCAGCTCAGCCAAGAGGTAGCTACTCTAGGCGTGTCTCTATTTGTGTTGGGTTTCGCAATCGGACCACTGCTCTGGGCTCCCCTGAGCGAGTTATTCGGGCGCCAACTCCTATTCATCGGAACCTATGCTGCACTGACTGCGTTCAATGCCGGATGCGCGGGTGCTCAGAATGGCGCGACATTGATCATCCTCCGCTTCTTGGCTGGCGCCTTTGGCTCATCGCCGCTCACCAACGCTGGCGGCGTCATCGCAGACATGTTCCCGGCGTCGCAACGAGGCCTGGCCATGGCCCTCTTCGCAGCCGCGCCTTTCCTGGGCCCCGTCCTGGGTCCCGTCATCGGCGGGTTCTTGGGCATGACGGAAGGATGGCGCTGGGTTATGGGCTTCCTCGCCATTTTCTCTGGTGTGCTGTGGATTCTCGGAGCCTTGATTCTGCCTGAAACATATGCCCCGGTTCTCCTTCGCAAGCGTGCTGCAACGCTATCCAAGATGACTGGGAAGCACTACATCAGCGTCGTCGATCACAAGCAGGGTAGACCGACTTTCAGCGTCGCTCTGAAGACTGCCTTGCTGCGGCCTTGGATTCTGCTCTTCAAGGAACCCATCGTGCTGCTTTTATCCATTTACATGGCCATCATCTACGGAACCCTTTACATGCTCTTTGCTGCTTTCCCGATTGTGTATCAGCAAAATCGTGGATGGAACCAAGGCGTTGGCGGCCTGTCATTTCTCGGTATCATGGTCGGCATGCTGTTCGCGATTGCCTATACGATCCCATCCAACAAGCGATATATTCGAGTTGAGCAGGAGCATGGCGGATTTGCTCCCCCCGAAGCTCGCCTCCCCGGTGCCATGGTTGGATCGATCGCACTTCCTATCGGCCTCTTCTGGTTCGCTTGGACAAATTCTGTCTCTGTCCACTGGATGGCCAGCATCGCGGCTGGTGTTCCTTTTGGGTTCGGCATGGTCCTAGTGTTTTTGAGCATCATGAACTACCTCATCGACGCTTACACCATCTTTGCTGCTTCGGTTCTAGCCGCCAATTCAGTCCTCCGCTCTTGCTTCGGAGCTGCTTTTCCACTGTTCACAACGCAGATGTACGACAGACTGGGCATTCACTGGGCCTCAACAATTCCCGCATTCTTAGCTCTTGCTTGTGTTCCGTTCCCGTTCTTGTTCTACAAGTATGGACCAGCCATTCGGGAACGCTGCAAATTTGCCGCCCAATCGGCTGCCTTTATCAGGAATCTACAGGAAAGCCAGGATGAATCCACGGATCAGACTGACAAGGAGGAGGGTGTAACCACGGAGCGCGTAGATCAGTCAAGTAATGACGATACTTCTACCGTGGCCGACGAACCCACCTTCGCCGCAATACGGTCACGAGCTTCTTCAACCGCCACCAGAGCCTCGGGTCGCCGAAAGTCATATGACGGGAACCCGTACGATATTGACCGAGTCAACACCAGGGAGTCTTTTCTCAAAAATATAAAATGAGACGAGGATTGTACTTTAGTAGAAAGTATCTGAATACATAATTAATTCCCATAATTTTACACTATCGTCTCATCCCACACATGGAAGTCGACAACACAAGTTGTTAGACTAACTTGAGGATGCCGTAGAACGGACTTCCATATTCTCCCTTTAGCAAGGACTCGTACTATTTGCAGTGCTGGCATCACGAGGGATCACTCCAGCCGCGACGGCAGACTTATAACACCATCGCCATTCGTCAATGCCGTTAATCCAGTTGCATTTCCATGCCCAAAACACCCACCCACCAGCTCGCTCAAACGCTTGAGCCTGCGCAGCCCAATATTTGCTATACCATTCAACCTGATCGGGCCGGTTGTGGATTTCAAACTCGTCGCTCGTCCTCACTGCACTGCTGACGGAGAGGGACCATTCACCAACCAAGAGGTTATCGGCTCCGACGTTGTCGCTGCAGGCTGCGTTGATATAACCACTCTTTGTAGTTGGCACGGTCTTGTCGAAACTGTAATACCTGTGGGCATCGTAGTAGGTGTAATTGGTGCTCGTCAGGTTGGTCCTTGGGTCACCAGAGCCCCATGCTTTTCCCTGTTCATTTCGAGGTTAATTAAACCTTGCACCTATCGGCCACGGAGATCTTGGGACGGACGAACCATGTATTGAATGTGCAAAAGGCCCGATTTAGCAACGCCCAGCTTGCTTTCGGCGTCTCGAATTCGCTGGTATGCTTCCGGGTAAAACGTCTCGATCATGGAAGCTGCCTCCGCCTTCCAAGCACCAGTATGAACAGGCTCGTTCAAAACCTGAAGCATGCCGACAGTAGTGTAGTTGCCATTTGTGTGGATTCGCTTTGTCATCCACTCCAAGAATTTGTACGCTCGCTCGTAGTTCTTTGGCGTGTAGAAACCAGGCGTTGCCACGCTCTAGATTAAGATTTAGCAAGGGTGGGAGTTAATCGACTTTGGGGTATACGCACATGGCCAGTGAATTGCTCGTTGGTTGTCTGAGACCCGGGGGCACCGTGGAGGTCAATAATCACGTACAGGCCGGCGTTCTTGCACCAACCAACCACACGATCAAGGTACGCAAGACCGCCTCGAGGATAGTACTCGCCTTCCTCTACCAGGGCTTCAAGAATCCAAAAGCCAACTGGTATTCGTACAGTGTTAAGTCCAAAGTTGGCAATCTGCGTAATGTCATTCTGTGTGGTCCAAGACGCCCAGTGCTTCTTGAAAGCAGTGTCCGCTGCATCCTGCCCGATGGCCTTGACACACGCCCACTCGTCGTTAGTGTTGCCACACCCCATGGCTTTCCATTCATCTTCAGCCATCCAGCGCTCTATAATGAACTGGGATCCAAGGTTGACGCCGCGAAACTTTTGTGAACCTCGCAGCCATCGGGCAGACACTTTGCTCTCCGGCTCTAGCAGTAGAGTACATTAGGACCCCCAAACGGACTGTCGATGTCGAGACGACATACCTTTAGACTCGGGCATCCAAGCCCTAGCCAAGCCCAAAAATAGGCAGAGTGGTAACATAAGAAACATAGTAGAAAAGGGGATAAGGAGCATTGTGTTTGAAGCCAGGAAGACAAAGACTGTGCAAGCTACGTGAGGAGTAAACATTGAGGACCATGAGGGTTTAAATGGCCATGTACAGCCCCATCTTCTTGCCAGTAGAAATCAATTCACCACCCTGTTCCATGTTTTCGATGAGCTCGCCGACGTGCGTTATAGCCACGGGGGTTCCGATTCTGGTGGCCTGAGATGTCTTTCGGGGTGGTGGTGACCCTTGCGGGCTGAAATGGTTTGAAACACATGAGGGGTCATTTTCTGGGTCAAGGGAAGAACAGGCTTGGATAATCCTTGCACGCAGGCTCCTTCGCACTCTGATCTCAGACTCTGGCCGACGCCTGGGTTGTAATTATAGGGAGTGCGGCTGAATATCCTGCATACGTTTGCACTACGTGTTCTGCATGGAACTTATGGATGGACTACGAGTTTCCTCTTTGATCAGTTTGATATGTGTTGTCTCTAGTCATGGGCCCAGGGGCATCACCATGCTGTGGATCAACAACTCCACTGCCTCGGGTATTATGTGCGTTGAAGCGAATGGCTTGCGAATGCGTCGCTTGAATTAAGGCGTTAGGTTTACGTGAATAAACCCTTTTCGGTTTCAAAAACTATAATGTTTCTGCTTCCTGAAGAGTGAACCAGCAGACACCGTCCCAACTGGCTATTATTGAGTCATCCCACGTTGGCATTCTGCTCAAGAATCGCAAAGCTTGCCTTCCACAACAAGGTGATGGGATTGTAGGAAAGGTCACAAAATTTTACTTAATTCAGGTCATTAAGGGTTTAACTAGACATGTTTGAATAATGCCGTTGGACTATAGACTACCTAAAGGAAAAAGGAATGAATGGGTATTGCCGACTTTATCTCCGTATTACCAATCCTGATAATACACCTCGTTCTACCAGATATGCTCCTAATGATACTAACTACACGCAATGTTCATGGGTACTGGATGAATCATATAAAGTTGGGTCCTGTAATCACCAACGAGGACCAGGCCCATGACCACCGTGCTGGCCGAATCCGCCGGGACCGCCGGGACCACCGCCGGGACCGCCGTAGTGGCCGCCTTGGTGACCGAAGCCGCCTTGCTCACCGTGGTGAGAGGGAGCTCCATGTCCACTATATCCACCATGAGAAGGCCCATCTCGTCCACCATATGAAGGAGGTCCGCCGTGTCCTCCACGAGGAGGGTCGCCGTGACGGCGTCGATCATCGCCAGAGTCAGAGTCGCTGCTGCTGGTAGAGTCGCCTGAAAATGCTCGATCGCGGCCGTCCTTGTGCTGCTTCTTGTTCTTCTTGTGTCTACAGGAGGCGTTAGCTCTGATCTGACAAAACTTCCATAAGAAGCCGGGGGGAAGGAACTTACTTCTTGAACTTGTGCTCGAACATATTGGCGCCAATAGCACCCGCGGCCGCACCCGCTAGGCTACCGAAAAAGCCGCCGCCAGCCTTGTGCGCTGCCCAGCCAGCCGCGCCGCCTCCAGCTAGAGTAGCACCCAGGCCTCGCTCGCCGTCTTGACCCTGGCCGTTGCCACCGGGGTAAGCCTGGGAATCGCCATATTGTCCACCCTGATGCTGTTGCTGTTGCTGAGGATATGAGTTCCCGCGGTTATCATAGGTGGGTTGTTGCGGGTACGAGGACTGTGGTTGCTGCTGGCCGTACTGCTGCGAATAGCCTTGTTGTTGGTTGTAGCTTTGTTGCTGATTGTTGCCCCGCTGGCTTCCACCGTAGTAATCTTGAGCAGACATATTTGTTGTATAATTATGCAAGATGAAGTCTGAGTGGTTTGATTGAAGTCTTGAGCAGCTGTGAAAACGTGGGGTAGTAGAGTTTAGTGTATGAATGGATTGAATTGAGACAAGACGGAGAAGTCGATGGTATTTAATACAAGACTCCCGCCACCAAAACTTGCCTCTATCCCAGCTGATCCCGCTTCACGTCATGCTGGTGGCGCATGTGCTACGCAATTCTCCACCTTGGCGCCGGATGCATCGGCAATGGGCAGTGCCAAGTGCGCGGCCAAGAGAAGTGTGGCTCGGCACTCAGAGCCAAATGGCGAGACTGGACAAGACGACCCGGCTATGCGGCGTGGCTGAGGTCCTCGGACTTGGCTTGGAAACCAAGCCATCATTTTGTCTCCGCCTTGATGAACACGCGGCTCTCATGACGTTTATGTAACACCGCCCGAGGCTTCGTGAGTCGGCGATGCCGAAATATCCCACATTGCCAAGCCTTCATGCTCCCGCTCGCAGGAACGTAATAGTCTCATATGGGGGTAAGCTTACGTTTGGACTTCTCTTCGGAGAGCCTAGCCTGACCTATAATCTTAGTTTCGCATTCTTCAATTATCCAGGAGGTAGTATCTCGTAGAACGGATTCATTGTCACAAATTTATGCAACAACATTTAGTTTATCAAGAACATCGCGTCTTCCATTTCATGACCACCATTGCTATCGTTGTAACCGGTTAGGTACCTTGGTATTACTTATTTCAATGAGGCCAAGCCGAAGCTGAGCCCTTACCGTGTCGCAGCCCCAGTAGACAAAATCTGGATTCACATGAGCGAAGACCTTGCGAGCAAGCAATTGCATTTCTCTCAGACTTGGAAAGTACAGAACTACTTAATGAGATGAACCGGTACCTCGAGAGAAACTTTCAGGGCTTTTTACCCCAGATGAAATAAACAGGAAGATACATGTGAATGGATGGATCCCGAAGGTCATTCTTCACCTTGGCGATGAACACCCGCAGCTCAGTCTCACTCCATCCGAGGACGCGTGCAAAGATCGCTGGCGTGTACGACTCAATTACTTGGACCTCCTGTATCGATTGGAATTTCCCAATCTCTTTCAACGTGGAATTCTTTGGCCAAGTGCCGATTGGGACCTACGTTGACACGTTAGCATGTATCCTGAAGCGACACAACCTTGCAGGGCTATTAACCTTGTGAACCTCTTGTTGGATATCGACAAACCCGGCGCCCCTCAGCTTCTCTTTCCATCGAATTGCGCTATCCAAAGGTTTTCCAAACTTTGCAGCACCCTCACAGATATTTTTCATCCACAGGTGGGCGTTTGTCGCATTTTCACCAGTTCCGTCATCAGAGAGGAAGGCTGTGTATATGGCCTGCAATTCGAAGTAACCACCAGACCGCAAGTGCTTGAACGCTTGCTGAAATAGTCGGTCGTCATTGCTAATGCATCCTTCCAGTTCTCGGGCATGTATGAAGTCGAATGGTTGATGATACAGCCATTCAGATTCAAAGTCATCGACTTCAAATCTGCAATTGGGTGGGGTCCTATGTGGTAAACGGTGTCATTATCTAGAACATGTAAGTGCGGAATATGCTGTACCATTTGGGTTGAATTGGGCTTAAATCGGTCCCAAGTACATCTGCAGATGGATGTTGACTGAGAATCCAAAGATCAGCAGAAGGTTCAATAGACAACCCTTGTATGATCCTTACTCTGCAAAGTCCATAGCCCAGATACCAGTTCCGGTACCCAAGTCAAGTACGCGTTGGGGATGCTCGCCAATAGGCGCCAGGTAAAGCTTTCCTCCAAGCACGAGACGATATATATGGTGTCCCAAGTCCATGCGATCTTGTTCTTCTTCGTCATTTGGCTATTGATTGATATATTAGCATGCGCCTTGGATAATGCTTGCCTAATGGATTCTAATAATTACCACCAAATAGGCGCCTTCGCGAAATGCATGATAACGGCGTCCATTCTGCATCGCTAAGTTAGCACTCACTTGGCACCTATAGTCTTTCGAGCCTAACCTCGTATCTTTATCGAGCAAGTGGCTAGTCGTTAGAATAACACGGGCGCCGAGGGCTGGACAGGGAAGATGACCAACTTGTAATTGACAATGCTCGAGTTCAAAGACGACAGATAGCTGGCGGACGTTTCCCTAAATCCACTGTCAGGCAAGGTTGCTACGATGACGTGTAGAAACCATTACGATGCATTGTAGGCAGAATCGGTATCTTCGGGTGCATCCTGGAGGAAAAGTAAGTTAAAATTATACTGCCCATTGCTCGGACGAGAGCTATTCCTTACGTCCACCTGCAACTGATTGTCAGCAAGCAGAGTTTGCAATTGCGTTGCCGGAGTTTCTGGACTTTCGCCCCGCGCTTGGGTCGATTCCGCCATGTGCGGTGAGAGACTGGAAATGTGTGGTAGAATGTGATTGAAGAAGAATTAATGGGGGTTCTAAACCCCCCTTTTTGTCACTCATTCCTCGTTCCGGTTTACCCGAGTGTCATCACACCATCATCTTCCCCATTGGCATACCTGCAGCATACTGGCATCTACAGAGTGTGTGATACCCTTGTCGACAATGTTAAAGTCGGGTAACGAGCAATCGCCAAGGCGTGTGTGCATGCTAAGAGTCCAATGGGAACCAAAGCCGCCCATTGCCAACGAGTAGTAGGTAATACAATACTACGCAAAGGTCTGGGGGCACGCCACCTTCAATTTTGAACCTTGACGCCGCAATAACATATTTTCCACCTATCAGACTGGAATTATCCGGAACTTCAAGAATGCAAAGACAATTGTATACTGTAGGAATCTTAATTATACGACTTCACAGACCTATATAGATCTACTAAGAAAGGAAAATTGCAAACCCGCACACGCAACTGTTTCGTTGTTACTTGTTGTATCACACGCTGGCTCCCCGAGGTTAATCTCTTATTCTCCTCGGAATTTGTGACACAGCATCAAATTTTCACCATCTATAGTGAAAATAAACGGCGGAGGACTCAATGCGCATAACTTGAAGAAGAGCCACCAACGGAGATATGTCGTCTGTTTCCAAATGCGGCGAGGAATTGCCACGAGAGGCCGGTTTGTGCTATATGCGCCGCTCACTAAGGCTAACCTGCAGCTGGGATGCTATTCAGGACCTCCAGCAACACAAATGCTATAGCCAAGCCAGAAGTTCTCGCAGTCAGACCCAATGCCAGTGTTCCATCTATACAGGGTAGCAAAGTCAAGGTCAAACTTCTGCTGCACACTCCAACAACCGTCTCCGCTTGAAATCGTGTAGTACTCAGAGCAAGTTGAGGCAGTACCGGACATGGTTGGAGCCGCTGGGGAGGACGAGGTGGTCGACGTCAAGGTGGCAGTGGACAATGCCTGCGTGGCCACGCAGTAAGCATAACCCAGCCATAGGTTTTCGCAGTCTGAGCCGACTATGAATTGTTAGAGAGACGTGCCTCAGGAGGGAGCGTAAGCAAACTTACTAGCGGGGTTCCAGGCATAAAGCTGTGCAAAGGTGATTCCATACTCGGAATCAATGGACGCACACGAGTCGCCGTCCTGAACTGTATAAAACGCCGTACAGTCCTCGATAATTCCAGTTTGCGTGGGTCCTATGGAAGCTGCTGACGTCGACGAGGTAGTAGTAGGAACCTGAGTGCCCGTGGCAGATCCGATACGAACACATACATAGCGTTCCTCGGTCTCTCCGAGATCTTGATACAGGCCTGTGTCGCAGTCCGAGCCAATCCACGAGTTCCATGATTTCAGTTGGACCTCGCTTATGCTGAAGTCGTATGCCAAATCTTCACAGACATACACTAGTTAATTTGTTAGTGATTATATTTGCCGACTTAAAGGAAAGCAGGGTACTCCATACAACCAGCAGTACTGCCATCGATTTGCGTGAAACAGGAGCATTGGGACGTTGTTCCGGGCATGGGATCGACATCCGTGAAACAATAGCCTTGGCCAGTTCCAGAAGTCCCGTCTTCTTAAGTCAGTGAAGCCAAGTGCAGAAAGTCGACATCCTTAACTTACCCAGTGAGGAAGTGTCGTTTGTGGTGCAGTAGCGGTATCCAGGCTGGAGATAGCAAGGATCCACGTTCACTAACGATGGGTTCCATGAAAGGAAATCCTCAAGTGATACTTCCCATGCCGTCATGACGTAGTCACAGCTGTTGACACTTTCAGGCATTGTTGGCGCGTCAGGGGAGTCGGACTGATCGGTCACTGGCGGAACTTGGATGTAGTCGACATAGCTTTGACAATCTGGATCGGTTCCAGGCGCAGTGGGTGATGCCTCCAAGGGTGTCAAGCTCGCCGTGGCTGACGCAAGTGTTGATGTCGTAGTGGTGTATGTAAGTGAGGTCAACGTGTAAATTGCGGAGGAGGAGGGGTACCTGGAGATCTCTCCCACTGCTTGGACACAGTATGCAATGTCAAGTAGAAGGTTAGTGCACTCGGCATTTATTTCAGGGTTGAGAAAGTAAAAGTCTTCGACCGCAATGTTCTCGCGGATAGACACAGCTTCACAATAGTCCCCATCCTGGATGGTGTACCATCTCGCATACTCGGCGTTAGACTCGTCTAGAGCATTGGTGGGCTTAGGTACCGCCGTCGTAGCGGCTGTAGTTGCGGCGGGTTGTGTGGCTTGTGTGGCTTGTGTTGTGGTTATGCCATCCAAGCTATCTCCAGGAGCACTGAAAGACAAGCGAAAGTGGTGAGCCAGGGAAAGTAGGATAACGGTGGCCGACTGGCGTGGCACTTACCTGATGCAGATCAATGTCTCTACAAGTGAGTGAAGATTGGTGCAGAGCACATTGAGATTCGGGTTCCAAGCGAGGAGGTCAACGCCAGTTAGGCCGCTGTGCGCCTCTATGATACCCTCGCAAGTATCGTCAAAGCCCACCTGATACACTTTGCAAGAACTCGGGAGGCAAAGTGAGGGACCAATTTGCAGGTTACTACCCGTTGGGTTAAGAGCATCGGCCTTGATGACAGCATATGTTGATACCTGCTGCGCGGCTGCGATGGAATCACACGTGTCGTTTGACTGCACCAAATATGGCTCACCAATTCAGTACCACTCGGAGACCGCACTCGAACGCCAGCGATCGCTGCCGCCTTCTGGACTGATGTTTAGGATAACGCCCAAGGACTGCCTGCTGGTTTGCCAGGCGTTTCATCGACCTCGCCAGATCTCAGGTGACCGTGGGACCGTCTGTACGAGCGTCTCGGTTCGACGACTAACCCCTCTCATTTTGTCCTACTTGAAGATGCTGTCAACGCCGCAAAGGGGAAGCTCGAGGCGTTCAGATGCCCGATGAGTGAATTGAGAATCCAGGGATTTGTTCGCGCCGCGCTCAACGGCAATGAAACTGCCATCCAGGGCGTCATGGATCCACTGCGAGAGGTATGTAAGTCCCTGTTGCCAGTCAGTCGTTGACTTATTTACCGTTTGATCCGGACGATAGACTGTTTCTGTTTTCGACTACTTGAACGAGGATGACGTTGTCACACGTATGGATACGATCGCATCGGGGATTTATCAAGACTTGCAGCTGATCGAGCTGTATGCGGCTGGAAGCGAAGGGTAAGTTCGAGGCCAGCTTTTGATAAGCGTTACGTACTAACGACTCGCTTATTGTAGATTATCAGCACACTGGAATGAATTTTGTAAGTCTCTCGTTGGGTCGGGTCTTACAGGTGACGACGACTAACGGCTTGGTTTCAAACAGATCCGCAATATTTCGGCATGGTGTCGGAGTTTGCCCGGGACTTCGTATCAACGCAGGTTAGGTACATCCAGCTGCAGTTTGCAGCCCACGATAGCCCCTATCGCGAGAGTGTACTAAAGGAACTATCGGAGATTCAGGACAGGATCAAGGACATGAAGTATCCTTTCGAAGACTGATACACAGTCTCCTACATAGCCAAGCACCCATTCACCACGTGTTTACCGCTGGTGGCCGTTTGTAGAAAACATACCACAAGTCGGCAACTCCAATCATTGCCTCGTAGAATTCAGCACCAACAAGGCCGGCGCTCATCTTCATCCACCCAACATCTTCCTCTGTACAACCATGAATAGACTCATGCTCTTCATCTCCCGGGTCCAGGCCCAGCTCAGCCAGTGACTTCCAATTCGCGTTGACGAAATTCACGTAGCCTTCATTAAAACCGTCCCACCAGGGGCGATCGTCGTCGTTCTCAACAAAGATGCTGCGTAAGGCGGCTTCATCGACCTGGATGAAGTAATCATACCGCGGGCTACCATACTGTGGGACGTCGGCTCTTGGCTGAGGAGCCTTCTGCTCGGCCCTGAAAGCCTCTCCTCTCCAGGCCAAAAAGTGGGCGCGAAGCTCCTGCGTCGACGCGCCGTCAAAACACGCATCCTCGATGAAAGTCCACTCCAGGTTTTCAGCAATGTCAGGCGCGTCGGAGTCTGCGATATGTTTGCGGGATCGCTGGTCGATTGTTTGCTTAAATTGCTTCCACGCCTCATCGTCGCTATAGGTGCAGCGGTAAATAACTCAGCCCCATTTATGCCCTTCCATAACTTGCTGAATGACCCGTTGCGGAGAGTCCAGGCTTGAGGGTGCGGACGAATGGAAGTTTCGGGTCCGCGGGAAGATTGGAGTGGAATTGACAGGCGCAGGCCTTAGAGGTAAAGAAGACAATGCTCTCATTCCTCTATGTCTCCAATAGTTCGGCCATTGTGGAGGCACTCGTTGGAGCTGAGAGTACTGTAATAGGGACAGCTTATTAGGAAGAATGCGTTTCATACTGAGGAAGGGAAAGCTAGTTCTTTTAGCGGAGAAGGAGGGAAAGATTGTGTAAAGGAGAGCAGAGATAAAAGAAGAGAGGAAGATGAAAGAGAGAGAAAAGAGAGGAAAAACCCAAAAGATGACTTTTTAAATATAATAAAAGCTTCTAAAAGTAACTGGTAATTACAGACGTCCATTTCAAAAGTCCTGTCCCAAGCTAATGACGCCACACTCTCATACCCCGGTCGGCTACCTAGGGATACATAGCCTTCAGGGCGGCCCGCGCGCTACCTCCTCTATATCCCCTATAT